>BQNB010031500.1:0-16772 GCA_026074375.1 Tanacetum coccineum | reverse complement strand
AAAATTAGTCATTAGGATGTCTTTATGTATCAATGTTATTAAAGAGTTGTCCCTTAATGCGAAATTGTCTAGCTGACAATGTGTTGGAATATGGCAGTCGAATAACACAAATACATTACGAATATGTGAGCTTATTGGGGGCACACACGTTAATACACGGAGAACACGTTTTATACTTCACTTTAAAAATACCAAGGACCGTAAATGAACAACACCCGAACCCCAAGGGTGGCCGGTTTCCTATGGAGGATTAAGAGGGGTTGTTTGTTCGATTAGTGAATAAGGAGAACAAAAGAAAAGAGAATTGTGACGGGACTAGGACTTGTATCCTAGTTGAATTAGGCTAGGGATAAAGGGTTATATATACTCCTCACCCCATAGCTCATTCCACGCGACACACATAATTCTCTAAACCTTAAAATAGTTTTCGGGTTTCTTTGTTCTTTTCCAGCCGAAGTTCGACAAACCCAAAAGGGTTCTTTTGGTTTTCGGTTGTTCTATTCCAAGCCGATTCAAGCCTTAAGTATTTTAAGGTTTTGGTTCTTGTTTCATCTCCTTGCTCGACAATCAAGAATCATATACAAGGTGGTTGTTTAGTTCCTGTTTCGAAGAATAATACTCTAAAGTGTTTCGGGTTGCTGTTATTCGGTCCAGGTTTTATTCGGTTTGATTAGGGTTTACAAAACCTAATTCGGTTCTTGCCTAATTCGGTTCTTGTTTATTCGGTTACCAATTCAAGAGTTTGCGTGGTAATCGGGATTGATACAAAGGTTGTTAGTTAGTGAAGTTAAGCCTAGCATAGCTTAACGTGTTCGGTTGACGTGATTGTGTGAGCAACCGTAGAGGCAATTATTTTAATTGCTTGTTTCGTTTTCTTGATCATAATTATCAAAAGGTACGCGTTTCTATTTACCTTTTATCTTGTGTTAACCATATGCTATTACTAGGTCCTATCCGCTGCGTACTCGTGGCTAAACTAGTTACCTAGGTATTTAAATCCCAACATCTTTCACACCGACTAATATAATGTTTTTCTCTACATTAATGTACATGAGACTTTTAATCATCCAATAAAATGTTTGTAAACTCATTTGACACTTTCTACTTGTAAATCTATGAATAATCTAAGCTTACTTATTTATTACCTTTACTTAAGAGTTTCTAATTTTCAATGTCATAAAATACCAACGAAGTTTTAAAATTGTCCCGACTTCACCAACGAACTAAATTTCGTTCCTAATACCCAACGAACTTTCTAATATTGTTCTAATATCACCCATATCATAAATTATGACTGACACCGTGGCAGTCACCATCCAAGCTGGACCGGTTTTTTCTTTTTTCTGACACCTTTGTGGGTCCCACCGTTAATATTAACACATAATTTTGAGATGAAGCAAATATATAGATGTAACAAAAATAATTTATTAGATACCCATAAGGAATCAAAAACATTTTTAATAAAAGGGTCAATGTCATAACAAAAGTCAATGCCAAATCTTTACCCTTTCTTCTCCACTGCTACCTTTCTTCTCCACCCAAATACATCTTCATTTTTTCAGGCGAGACCTCTCCACCAAGTGAGCGAATCCCAGACATATTTGACGCTGTTATACCAAGATGATGACGATCCATGGATCCGGACTAGTGATTTCACCCCAACCAAGTGGCGCTAACGAGAGATGCACCGTATTATCGCGGGTGTCGAGCGAGATATATTGATGCTAGGATGGATGCTTAATCTCGATTCACATACGAGCGAGAAATAGCTTTAAATACCATTTTTGTTATTTGTCAAATCTGTTATTGGGATCGATGCTATCAATAAGCAACATACAAATTCACTAAAAAAAGATATATTGATTACTCAAAAAAATCAACCGTGGAAATCAACGTGCTTTATAAAACCATGTTTTTTGTCAACTCTGTTCTGCATCGATGCATCATCAACCAACATCAGATCACTGAAAAGGTCTTTGATTAACTCAAAAATCAACCTGGGGAGCAACGTGGCATCTTTAAAGCTCATATGTTCATATGGCCATCGTAATATGATGGATCCATACGTATAAAGATAGTTCAAGAGTAGTTGTTAAACAATCCTAAGCTAATCGAGAAACCTTTAGAACAAAACATCATCGGATTTAACCCGATATATCCTTCGTTTTCAGGAAGTGACATTACATTCTTCCATTTTTAACTTTTGTAGATCTAAAAGTTGAGGGGGTGAAGAAGGAGGGCAGGGAAAAAGAATAATGATAAAAATAAAATAATAAATGACGTGGATAACTAGCCGGTCATATTGGTGATATTGTACATAACAAACAAGTTCGTTGGTCTAGTCGGGACGAAAATTAGTTCGTTGGTGAAGTCGGGACAATTTTGAAACTTCGTAGGTATTTTATGACATTGACCCTTTCTATTTTTATTTTAGTATTAACTATCTTTAATTATCATTAGTAAGTTTGCTATAAGTTTAGATAAAGATACATTTTGGTATAAATGTAGTTAATATTTTTTTGCCAAGGTTTGGTTCCATAGTAAGTGGGAGATAAATTAAGAGTGAGAAGCTCTTATCATGTAAGATAAATAGAGTATCCACATTTCCCATCAAGAGTGGGCCAAATTGAAGCTGTAATCTAATGGTAGGCCAATTACACATCCATTGAATCCAACTCCAATTTGCGCTATGCATTTAAACAATATATAGAGGAAGAATATGTAATCCACTCAATCAATCATCAGCTTCTTGAATTGGCAACAACTAACATCAAGATTTATGTATCTGACCCCCTTCTACTTGTGGGGTTATCTTTTTATTTTGCATCGTGTAGGTTAAATTGTTACATCACCAATGATATAATGTGGACTGTAACTACGTATAAAGCGCATAAGCCAAGCAGGCAGCGCGCGATAAATCTTAAAAAAAAAGATGTAGGGAAATGATTGTTTGTAGAAGACATGATAAAGTTTTTGAATGTTCGTATAAACGTATTCCTACTTGTTTCTTGTTGAGTCTAACCTTTTCCGACTTCTCTCTTGTAGTATATTCATACGTTCCCCGTTTTTTTAGTTTAAAAAGGTCTTAAACACATAATGAGTAGACCTCGTTTGAGTCTGTGTGACGGTGCGTTCAAACGCCGTGGATTAGTGGCCAAAAAGTCGGAAAACATGATTACCAAAAAAAAAGTACAGCATAAACTAATGACGGTTAATTAAGGTAGTCCTAATCAATACAAGGTGATTTGAATTTTAACGGTGTCACTAGTGATGCCAAAATTGGCCTCTTCGGCGGTTGACTTGATCGTATGTTCAAGGAGAGTTTTATCTCAAAGCATAATGATGTGTTCTTTCACCATATTTTATTCTTTTGATTAAGAACTACATATTTGTTTCATATTTTGTAGTGGGAATCCACCAACAAGGAAACAGATCGAGGATCTTGAAAGACAATGTGAATGGATTCCTTTTCTTCCTTGACTTGTATTTATACCTACAAAGCATATACATTGAGTTTTTTCTTATTACTTATTTATATATGCCCCAGCCCATTTAATACTTGCATAGTATCTGTGTGGCCGGTTAGCACAATTTAATCATCATCTTTTCTCTATACAATACGTGCTACGGTGATGGGACGTCACATTATATGATCTTATCTAGTAGTAAGAATACCAGTGAAGTTTCAACGGTGTTAAAAGGAATACAAAATAAGAGATTTCGAGCCTTGGTTAACAAGACAATAACACAAGCATTAGTGATTAAACCACCTTGCTATGAACTAAAAACTCGATTTATTAACAAACTCTTCAAAATAATATTGTTTTAAGTCTCGATTCATAATTTATAAATAAATTTATATCGGTTAAATAATAACTTTTTTTATAAATAAATTTAGATAGTCTTGTGAGTATTAATTTGTAAAATATCTCCTACGGAGTATATGTTTTGCTTCATGACTTATTTAATTTACTTTTAGGGGGGCCTAAAATAACGAATATGTTGGAATATGTCCATCGTAAATAATATATGTCCGAATTATTTATTCTAGCCTAAGGGGACGAACACGTTAATAAGTAAATAATGTTTAATTAGTGTTTTTAGTAAACGATAAATAAATATATTAGTTAAATGTTTAATAGTTAAACATTAAGGACTAATATGCAAAACGGGAAAAAGGAAAGTGAGGGTTTGCCCCCTTTCCCCTTTGGTCGGCCGAACCCACAACCCAAGAGGGTTTGGGCTTGCTTGCTTGTTCTCCAAGATTGTGTAGGCTATATAAGGAGGACTTGAGGTTCATTATTGGATATGTGTTTTGTGAAAAATCCCTAAAATCTCTCCCCTCTCTCCCTCCTTGTGTTCGACCGAAACCAACACCTCTAAGGGTTTCGTTTCCTCCCTTCTAGCGATCGGTCAAAAACAAAAAACCTTTAAGGGTGTGTTGTTCGATCGTGTATCACCACAAGGTGGTTTTGCTCACGTGTTGATTTGATTCAAGTGTCGTGGTGTTCTTTTGCTAAAACACTACTAGTACTAGCATACTTCATTGTTTGCTAAGAACGTATTGTGTGTGAAAGCTTAGAGAGATCTTACTTTAGATCTTTGTGGTTTTGCGTGTGGTTATTATACATACGCGTATATAGAAGACGGTGTTAACGGTTACCTTTAAACGGTGTATCATTTCGTGCTAAAAGGTAATCATCTTCTATCCTTGTTAATTAATGTGTTCTACATGTGTTCTTTAATTCTGCTGCGTACTCGTGTTAATTAATTGTTAATTAGGTCATAAAACCCAATAGTGGCATCACGAGCCATCGTGTAGAATCTTTAATTACAAGGAATAAAATTGAACAAATTAGGGTTTCGTGATTAATCTTAATGCCCCGGTAGGCGTTTTTGTTAAAAAGATTTGATCTTGACGGTTAATAAAATTAATTAGACGAGATCTAGGTTGTATGCAATTTTATATAAAACTTGATGTATTAATTGTTAATAGTTTTAAGTTTTGTTAATTGTTAATGGAGATCCATGATTAAAAAAAACATGCAAATTTATCATGGATTGATATTAGATATTTAAATCTTGATTAATTGTTAAAAGGATTTGTTTTAAATATGATCAAGATTCGCATAATTTTAAATATTTTCTTAATTGGTAAGATTCATGATTTAAGAATTCGGGAAGACCCTTATTATTGAATTAATGGGGCCTAAAATAGTTAATAGATTTATGTGCTATGTGGTATTTATTTATATAAGGTTAAACGCAATCGATTAATTCGATGTATGTGGCTGGAGTCATTGGATGAAGGAGCCTTATGTGAATAAATACATTATATAATTATTAGATAATTAGGATGATATTTAATGTTTGCATGCCTTAATTGTTAAGTGATTTTAAATAAATGTTATTTAGTTTAGTTGATGTTTATATGTTTTATTTTAAGTTCTTGACTTGTGAGAAAATAAATGAGTTTTTCGAAAAACAAATATAAACATGACTAATGATTATCGAAATTAGATTTATTATGGACTATATAATGCAAAAAGTCAAAAGTAGATTCGGCTTACATCTGATATAAAATCTTCCATGATTAGACTAGCAATTTATAGTTCATAATGTGTTTTTTAAATTAAAGTTTTAATTTTTATCAATGACGTAATTTGCAAAAGTACTATATAGTTGCAAGGACAAGGTTCGGGGAGACTCATCAAGACTTCGGTCTTGTAGACACCATTACCCTATAATACCTGACTAGTTTGTTTCCTTACCTTGCATACTATGTAGGAAGTCGCGAATGGTCTAGGGTTTGAATGATTTTTAATCATTCTTTAATCTTTTCCCGCGATAAAAGGCAAATCTTTATATTTAAAGATACGTTGAATCGTCAATTTTAAGGTCTCACTATTTATGTATAAGATACGATGATAATAGGTGATACCGTAATAATAACTTAATTGAGAATAAAGTTTTTATTAAAATCTTATTGATACGAAGATGTATGATGCGTATTCGTCATATTTGACAACGCCATATAAATACCCTTTTTCAACTAAGTTGTTGCCATCCAATTTGTAAAAACACTTGTAGATTGCTCTTTACTATGCGTGAGACGTGTGTAGATTTGCAGTCTCAAGGTGATTATACGCTTTTCCGTGAGACGGTGAGTGTTACATAATCACAGTTTTTGATTGGACGACTTAGCGTTGTTGTGGTTAGACCTATTAACACGCGGCATAGATGGGATAAAACATGCTTACTAGATATTATTGGTAATAATGTAAAGTTCCACATTATGGTTTAGGAGTTACAAAATGTTGTGAATTATCAATCGTGATTACTTTTGAATACATCATCACTAGAGATCAACTGATTTTGTGGGTGGTATGTCAAGTAGGATCCTAACCTTAGAAAATTAATTGTTTATTTGAATAAACATGGGTAGTTAATTTTCTTCAAGGAATATTATCGAAAATACTAAAATTGAATTTTACGATTCTATTAATAGTATTAATGCAACGATAAAACCGTAAACAATAGTTTGTTTCTTTATCAAAGAAGTCAAACCGAGACTCCTTTCCTTGTAAGGAACAAGGAGACTCATTCCTAATATCTTTCTTGCTTCCGAAAAAATGTTATAATAGAAACGTTAGAATTGTCCTTAATGTATCCAAAACTCATGGAACGCTTAAATGTTAAGTATATTGCATGACTATATTTTACGTATAGATTTCATGGTGAATATTTTGAAAGATATAAGACATACAGATAACTAAAGAATATGTTCTCTTAAAGCTATCAAATGGTAACATCTTAATGTAAGATGTTTTATGAGTTCTTGATTAGAAAAATACCATTATTACCGCAAAGTGGTAAAGGCAAACTAGGGATATAATCTAGTAGTTTGTTCTTAATCCAAATTAAGAGGAAATTTGCTCTATGCCCAATTTTCAAGTTTAATCAATAGCATTGATGGATTGTCCCTCATCTTTTTTTTATTTACATAGTAGAATCTTTTGAAATCCAATGTAATGTTTACATAATTATGATTTCAAGAGGTTGGAAAGTAAAATAGATCACTATTTGTTTTACAAGGTTATGGACACTTGACAATGTTGTCAAATCCAGTTAGGTAGCTTTACGATTTATTTCTGAATTAAAGGACATTCTTGTGATGATTGTTTAAAATTCAGTGGGGAGCTACAAGGTTACCCATATTATTTCTTGCTTGTCTTGAGATAATATATAATTTTCCAACTATAGACACTCATGTTTTTAAGGATAGTTGTGCACTATTTCTTACTAAACAAAGTGGTTCAATATCTACTTGTAACGCTAATATCTGTGACACTATCATATTGTCCACATAAAACTCGTACGTCGTGTTGTTTCGATTACTTGGTTTGATGTTGTGCCATGCACAAGTAGAGAAACTTTATTGTGTGAAAGGTACACACCATGATAATAACCAATATGACCTCTAAAGGTTCTCTTGACAGTAAGGTAGAAACAATTTGTCAGATAGAATCTAAAGACTACTTCAAGTAAAAGGTTTATGTTGTTTTTGGAATTTATTATCCAAAATTATGAAAGTAATCTTAATTGATAGCACTATCTCAAGTAAAAGGTTTTATGTGCTCTTGAATGTCCAAAATAATGAAACAGTAATCTTAATTGATAGACTACTTAAGTAAAAGGTTTATGTGCTTTGGATGTCCAAATAATGAAGTACTCTTGATAAACTTAATATTTTACTGAGTCAAGAGTTGGCTTTCTGAGTTACTTTGTCAAATATGGTTTATGTTTAATGTAAATAATAAACATGAGTCCTTTAAAGTTGAAAGACTTAAAACTAAAGGTAAGTTATATCCTCTGGCTTATGAACATGAAACAAAAGTCCTTGAATTGTTCAAAGCAAAATAATGTATTGTTAACATGGATTAGAGTTCTTGACTAGTTAACAGCCATTTACATTATTGCATGCAAATAGGTTTTTAAAATATTTATATATTTCAATTTGTTTGACACGATTGATAAGTATGTGACTAAAAAGTATTAAGTTATCTTAAAATGATTTTGATTAAAGTCTCACAATTTAAAAATTGACTCATAGATACCCACAAATTCATGGTATGTCTAGAGTGTTGAATCAAATTCTTTGAAATTATTTGATTTTGATAACTTAAATATTGTTAGCCTTAAAATATGGTGACAAACACGGAATTACATTAGTTTATTTATAGCGTGGACACAATAGGGGGACTAATAATGACAGGCTATGATAGTTGTGTGTCACTTAGGACTATAAATACCCCCTCCATACTTCCATGGAGGGGTAGAAGTTCACTTTTGTAAAAGTGTGTGTGTGTGTTATTTGCTCTCAAGCACACACTCACTTGTTCACATTGTCATCTTTTTTCTCTCTAAATAATTATGGCTCAATTTCTAACGATTGTTTTAATAATGTGTCCACATTTGGGGGGAAGATTGTTAGCCTTTAAAATATGGTGACAATATCCGGAATTACATTAGTTTATTTATAGCGTGACACCATAAGGGAACTAATAATGTCAGGCTCATGATATTTGTGTGTACTAGGACTATAAATACCCCCTCCATACTTCCATGGAGGTGGAAGCTCACTTTTGTAAAAGTGTGTGTGTGTGTGTTTTTCTCTCAAGCACACACACTCTTCCCATTTCATCTCTTTTCTCTCTAAATAATATGGATACTTTTCTTTTCCATTTTACCAAGCCTCCGGATCATTGTTCAAAGGGTGAATCTATACTAACAATTGGCACCAGAGCATAGGGGGAATCCGTGTTGTTTATCTACTGATTATTGTGGTTCAACAAGATCAAATTCGTGGTCAAAAAGAAGTCAATAGAAAAAATCAAACCCGAATTTTTGTGCTTAGATGTGTGAATGGTTATGTTATTAAGCAAGATCTAGGCATAGGGTAGCTAATTGTGCAAGAGAAATCAAGTTAAGAGGTCAAAAAGGGCGATTTATAGGCGATTTTAGGTGGAAAAACTCGTATATTTCGTCGTTGCGTTTTGACTCTCTGGCAAAATTCATTGTTGCGGTTTTTGATTTCTTCTTGTTGCGTTTTGGACTTCCTTCTTGTAGCATTTTGAGATCATTGCGTTTTGAGACTGGGTTGCGTTTAGGACTCGTTGCGTTTTGACTCGCTGCGTTTTAACTCGTTTTTGCGTTTTGGACTCATTGCGTTTTGACATTTGGTGCGTTTTGACTTCATTGCGCTGTTGACATTGGTTGCGTTTCTGGTTCACTGCGTTTTATGTATTACCTATGTTGCGTTTTCCAGAAGACATCATTGCGTTTTGACTAAAACGTTACTCTGCCCAAATGTTTTTTCATTGCGTTTTGATAAAGATAGTTGCGTTTTGATTAGTGGTTTCTTGCGTTTTCCACACTGGGACTAAAGTCATTCGCGTTTTGACCATGGAAATCCCATGTTGAAACCCTAAATAAATTACGGCTGGGAAAATATGTGATTGAGCCTATGGGGGTACATGCGTTTACACAGAGGATACGTTTATTAATGTAATTAATATATTTATTGTATATTAATATGTTTCACGAAATAATTAAACAGTCTCTAAATTATAACGTTAGACGATATAATTAATTAATAGATATTAACAAGTGAGGGACTTGTTAGTACGAAAACCAAACTCGTGAGGTGTTGGTTGTGACCGGTCGAACAAGGAAAAAAAGAGGGGTCCGAATGTCTTTTTTAGCAAACAAGGGGAAGTGTTTGAGTATGACTTGGAGAACAAGTCTTGTGGCTATATATACATTCATTCGGTAAGATATAATGGGATATAACTTTTATGTCAAAGTCAAACAACACATTATATCCCTATATGATTACTACCAGAAAGTAAATTCGCATGCCATGATTTTACATGCAATTCTGATTACGCATGTTATTTATATTCATGCTATGCATATGCATGTATGATATATACATGCAAAGCTTATTCCCTTTTTTCTTTATCCAGTTGTGATCGTTAGAAAAAAATAAAACATGGGTTTATTTGTTTTGTTCGATCTAACTCAAAACAAGAACATAGCGTTTGGTTGTTTTATTACGTGAAAGGAAGGACTAGATCTTAGAGTATTATCAGATGACGTGTAGTGTATGCATACCATAGAGGTTATCTACTTTGATAACTTTATTAGTTTGCGTGGTATTCTATTTATACTAACGTATATTTCAAGAAGGTGGTTTTTTTTTTTTTGAACGGCAAAGATGGAATAAATAAAAAAAAGAGACTAGCAAGACGCTAGAAACTTAAAGTACACGCATAATGGCAATGGTTAGAGCTGCTTTTGGTTTTTCCCTGAAGCTGGCGTTCAAGTTCGCTGGGTTGGCGTACCTGTACGCCAAGGTTTTTTCGTTTGGCATCTTCGTCGGTTTTGAGGATGGTTCTTCTTTTTTTCATTCTCTCGGGACTTGTTTGGGGTTTCATCAAAATCCATCCCGAAGTGAAAACCGGTGGCTCGGCCTCCGGGATGGGGGGTTTTTCTTTTGCCGAAGTGAAGGTGGTTTTATTTATTGCTAAAAGGTACACACTTCTTGATCCCTTTGTTAATTACATATTCTATACGTGTTTATGTTTTTCGTTGCGTACTCGTGATATATTTAATGGTTAAATAGATGTAAAAACCCAACAAAAATAATATTCCTTCACTCTCAATCATCCATTTTATTTTCATCTAATGACTTAGATTAAATCATAAGTTAATTTAATAAAAAAACCTACTTTCATCCTATTTTTTAAAATTAAAATATCTCTTAAACCGTTAATCGTTACACAAATTTAATTATACCATCGCGAAGAGAATTAAATTATCTTTCTATAGACGGACACTTTTATATACTTTCGACGAATTTTTTTAAATTTCCGCCAACAAAAAATCACATGTGATTAATTACTTTAAAAATCACACATAAATTTGTAAATTCACATGCGCTTTATGAATTTATGAAATCACACGTGATTTATTACTTTAAAAATCATAAGTGAATTTTTGAAATCACATACGATTTATGAAATAGCACGTGTTTTTTAAAAACAACAAATCACAAGTGATTTTACAAATCACGTGTAAATTTTCTTGGCGGAAATGTCAAAGGTATATGAAAATGACCGTCTACTCGTTAATTTAAAAATCACACGTGATTTCGTGAAATTACATGTGATTTTGTGAAATCACATATGATTTATGTTAATCCACACATGATTTCGTTTTAAAAAATAAAAAATTTAGTGTTTGATACTTTTAATTTTTTTGAATCTGAGGCGGTAGAGCTTCTCAACATAGTCCAATGGGTTATGAATAACAATGATATGACGCACAGATAAATAAGTTCCAAACATCCAATCCAAATTTTCTCCCAAAAACCTACAAACCCAACACTCTACAAGCTATTCTCCCAAAACCCTAACTCAAATTTAACGATTTCGATGCTAGATGTATTTCGTATACGCGCCAAAACCCTAGCTTTGAAGAAACTTCAAGTTTCAAATTCAACCACGGCAACCCTGCCAGGAGAACGATAGGCAGAGTTGGTGTATTTGAAGTTACATAATCAAAGAATATAGAAGACGTCGTTAAATTTTTTCATGAGTCAAAACCTTAATCCTAAGGATGGTTGTTCTACAGGTGGTGGAGAAAGTGAATAGGAGTATACTATTGTTGAAATAGAATAAAGGTATGGATTGTTTAAAAACTATACATAACAATGATATAATATCTTGATTAGGAGCTGTTTGGAAAGCTTATTGCAACAGCTAATTAACCTTGAGTCGTGCTTATTAGGAGTTGTTTGGATAGCTTATTTTAGCAGTTATTTAACTTTACATGTTATTAGGGGTTGTTTGAATAGCTTATTTCAGCAGCTAAATCACCCTCACATGTTGTTATTAGGGAGTTTTGGATAGCTTATTTCAATAGCTAATTAATCTTGAAGTGTTGTTATTGGGTTGTTTGGATAATTTATTATAGCTGCAAAATAAACCTTGACCTGCTCATTCAAACTTTTTAAATAATGTGTTTAGTTAGGGGGTGTTTGGATAGCCTAATCCAACATCTTATTAACCATGCCATGATTTTATCTAACGAGTTGGAATTTAACCCGCGCGTTGCGGCGGGGGCAGTACGTTTTTTTATAAATAAAGTTTATTATATAGAAAGTCGTAAATAGATAATAGCTCGTTTTGTAAAGTTTTTTTTTCAGTTTAGGTCGGTGTTTTTTTTTTACTTTGGGCCAAATTTACGTATGTCAGAAACATTGCAATATTGGGCTCGTTTTGTTCACAATTCGAAGACCTTTCCGCGTGTATTTTTCCGCGGGTATTTTTTGATCTGAATGAATCGGTAGATATGTGTTATATATTTAATAAATAAAGTTTATTATATAAAAAGTCGTAAATAGGTAAAAGTTAAGGGTCCGTTTTGTAAAAAAAAAATTTACGTTGGGTCAGATCGGGAGAAATTTTTTGGGCCAGATTTTGAGCTAATACTGTGGTACTGTAGCATGTACTGTAGCATAGTGGTTTTGTTTTTTATGCTTTGGTTATTCAAGCATCTACTCCTACAATCTAAAAATACCAACGAAGTTATATGCCTAGAGATCTCATTACGGTGCTCATGACCGTGGTTGTGCTAGCTTACTTTGCTAAAAAACCAAATTTTTACAACGCTCCTAGTTATTTCGTAAACGAATTTCCGACTTGAATCGATCGCCGGTTCACCCGCAATCTGTTCAAAAGGAATTTTTTTTGTCTGCTATCTGCCCTTATTTTCAAGATCAAAGTTATTTAGGACTAGTGGGGTTCTTCTGGGGGGGAGCAGGGTGTGGAGTTTGATTAGGAGTTGTTCTATCAGATAGGAGTCGAATTCGCGTAATTTGAAGTTGTTTGTTGTCCCTTCCTTGGGTCATGTTGTGGTGGGTTTGCGGGTTATTTAGGGTTTGGTGGGCGGGGGCGTTGTAGGGAATTCATGGGTTTCGGCTTCTGTATTTAATGGTCTCTGGTGCCGTTATTTGAGTTGCAGGGAGGGGCCTGTAGTTCTAGAGGGTCTCAAGGTATTGGGCCGTTTTAGTGGGTGTGTAGGGGAGTTGGGCTGTGTAGGGATTAGGGTGTGGCGCTATGGGTTTCTGAATGGTTGATATGGTGCCAGGTCTTGGAGCCATACAAGGTGATAGTGGGCTGTTTGGGGTAGGTTCAAGGGTTGTGTCCTACCCCTTTTTTGGACTTAATTTTATGTCTATCTCTTTCTTATAGGTTAGGGATTTAGTAGAAAGGGGAATACGGGCATTAGGTTGGGTGGGTGGTGTCGTTGTCTCTGAAAAGGGTTGATCTTTTTTTTCTTTTTGTAAGTGGGGTGATTCAATTCTAATTTTTTTTACTTTATTTGTTAGGGCTGGGTAAAGGTGAGGGTCCTTTTCGGGTGTAGGGTGTCACCTTAGGGTCTTTATGGTGCTTTTTAGGGAGGGTTAACGATAGGGTTCGGGCTATCATCAACTTCCCTTTGGATTAGGGTCTTTTTGTTGCTTAGGTATAGGTATTTTTTTTATGGGGGGTTTGTGATGCTGTTTGGAAAAGCTGGCATCTCTGCTTTAGTGAAGTGCACCTCCGCGTTGCATCAACAAGGCATACGCTGCTGTTTCTGATTCTCTGAGACGAATATTTACAAATCGATGAAAAAACTTCTCCGTGATTGTTTGATGCAATTTTGTACCGGGGTTCTATAGAGTTATATGACAAGGAGTATTTGCGAAGGCCTACGCAAACTTGACGCGAAAAACTCTACGCTTTATCACTACTAGAGAAGACAAATGGGTTTCCCCCCCTTTTCCTTCCCCCTTTTTTTTCCCCCATGGTATGATTAGGTAGTTAGATGTACAAAATGGTTGTGGGCTCAATGTCCACAAGCAATCGTGTCAATTTAGCAGGGGTGATTCCGGGTCAGAGCCATTTATTTTGTTAGAGGTTTGCCTCATATAAGATTTATTCGATTTGGCACGCCTTCTTTGGTGTTGAAGGTCGAACAATGACGTTTAACGTTTTACGTCAATCCCCTATTTTTAAGGATCTTAAAGTAGGAAAAGGCACCTGAGGTTCCATTTGTAGTTTGGCTAACGAGGTGCTTATAAATGGGGATCTTATCTTACTGACAGGATTATATCCAGAAGGGGTTTGTACTTATGAAGTCTATTTCGCAGCCAGGGTCAAAATGATGTGAAGCGAATAATATATAAGCAAAGGCTATGAAGCTAGCAAGAGAAAAGAGGTGAAATGAGCATTTGGCTGATCGCTAAGAAAAAATGGGTTATCGTAAGAACTCATGCACGGTCTAGGAGTCTTAAAAGGATTACGCATTTGATGTACACTTGCATCATATTACATAATATGATTCGCAAAGAAAAAGGATAAAAGGACAATCTCTCCGACTTTTATCCGGAGGAACAACATGTGAGATGATACCGTTAAGATCGACACAAGATAGGCTATGAGTTATTAGAGAATACAAGACGAAAGAAAACTTATCAGTAATCTTAAAGCCGATCTAGTGGAACACATTTGGCATCGAACAAATGCAAACTAATTTACTTTGATTTTTTATCTTTCGTAATTTTTTTCTGTCTTTTCTTCCGTGTATTTTTATTTCCGTATTTTAGTTTGTAATGTTTAATTATTAATGTAATGTTTTTAAAAAAAATTGTTCGGTCGCCTGTGCGGTCACCACTACGGGTGTTTGGTCACTGTGTGGTCTAGGAGAGAGAAAGCTGAGTTGGCGCTGACGTAGCGGTGTTCTAGCGGTCACCACACGTTTGCCTAACTATATATATTGCAAAGAAACTTATTTTGTTCTATTATTGTTGTTGTTGAGTAACCGAACAAGCATGTTTATGAATGATGGTGGTCTCTCAAAAAATTTGTTAAGTGTAAATTAAGCGAGTTTTCTAAAGTATTACATATTCCATGTATAAACTTTAGGGATAAAGCCCGAGAATCATCATGAACTTTGCTAATTACTCGATTTGTACGTGTACTAAAAACTATTATCGATTTGGTACATGTACTTACATAAAGTGTTCTCATTTGCACATTTTGATGATCGTGTCATCGTGATATGCTGCTGAACACGTGGGCACATCATCAAAATGTGCAGATGAGAACACTTTATGTAGTACACGTACCAAATCGATAATTGTTTTAGTACACGTACCAAATCGATAAATTAGGCAAAGTTCTTTGGTATTCTACGGCTTTATCCCTAAACTTTATAATCAATGTTGCACCCTGAGACAATCTCTCACAAAGCAGGCTTATGATGCGTGACGGTGATGGAGATAGATTTGCAAAAAAAGTACCAAATTCCAGCCAAAACATGTACACTACTAAAGAGGAGTTTCTGATAAACATGAATACAGAGGTATTGATGAGCTACATGAAATAATGACAGTAAGTACTCACCATTTATTCTTTTTTCGTGCAAGTATTGCCAATAATAGCTTTTTGCATCTTTTATTAAGCCATGTAGCGTTATTTTTTCTTGCAATGATGACATTAGTCCAAACACAAACATATCAGGTATATTTCCTTATATCGAATTTTGGCTAAGATTCAACATACTTGTACTTGAATTCATTAAGTTCAATGGTATTGAGCCTGTGATATTGTTCCCATCTATGTTTAAATTGAAGTGAAGTGAATACTGGCTATATTACTCTTCTATTGGTGTAGATCCATCTCTTTTACATATGTGCTATATTTAGTTATAGGTAAAACTATTTATGATTACCACTTATTAATGCCTATGTAATTTGATATTGGCCAGATGTATAAAATACCCTTAATTAATACCAAATGGGGAACATTATAACATGTTAGAGTGATTACGTATAGCCAAATATATGATTTTGGATTAGGTGAATGCCAACTAAAAAAATAAGTTCAGTGTGTAAAGTCTCCTAAATTATTGTATTCAAATCAAATGTTTAAAAGGTTTTGTGATTATTGTTATTCATATTTGGAAAAAAGGAAATGGACAAAAACGTGTTCGTGGGTCAACCTTACTCGACGCTTACTAAAAATTGACCACTTTCAACCCGAACCTGTTTGACGAGTTACTTGTAAGAAAAAAAACCGGTTTGGACCACATCGAACTGTACACGTGTCGATAACCTACTTTTGGCTATTATTGGTACAAAGTAAACGGTACTACAATCATAAAAATGACATGTCAAAACCCGTGCGTGCGGGTATTATAACTAGTAGAGTATTTATGGTGTTTACCCTTTTATGAATTAACCAACTAGTATAAACACGGGAAGCTTCAATCTCTTTGTGTCGCATTGTCACTGTGAAGAAAATCCAATCCACTTTAAATAGGTATACATTTATCCATAGCTAATAGATGACCATGCGTGGCTTTAAAGCTTTAAAGCTCTGAGACGCTCTCCGTTCTCTTAATATCTCTGCTCTTGGTCCTTCCAGGAGCAAACCTTGACATTCCATATGTCATCCATTACAATGTTTGCGCTCTTTATGTCACGATGTATGACGTTTAACTTGTCATTCATGTTGTTTTGAAAGTAACTCAAACCCGCTGAAATATCAAAGCATATTCGTACATGTCGAGCCCAAATAAGACTAGACGTTTCACAAACAACCTTCACAACTTCCATAAAAAAAAAAAAAAAAACCTGCTCGTCTTGCACCTTCATCACA
>BQNB010031499.1:0-53937 GCA_026074375.1 Tanacetum coccineum | reverse complement strand
ATTCTATCCATCCAGGTTCTGAGAAAATGTATCAAGACGTAAAGAAGCTATATTGGTGGCCCAATATGAAAGCTGATATTGCCACCTATGTTAGCAAGTACTTGACCTGTGCTAAGGTCAAGGCCGAACATCAGAGACAATCGGGTTTGTTGGTACAACCCGAGATACCTCAATGGAAGTGGGACAATATCACGATGGATTTTGTCACAAAGCTTCCTAAGTCATCACAAGGGTATGACTGCCATTTGGGTAATCGTTGACCGTCTTAGCCAAAATGTATCTAAAGGAAGTAGTAACAAGGCATGGAATACCGGTCTCGATTATTTGTGATCGTGACCCTAGGTTCGCATCAAATTTCTGGAGGTCACTTCAGAAAGCTTTGGGTACAAGTTTAGATATGAGTACGGCATATCATCCGCAAACTGACGGACAAAGCGAGAGAACCATTCAAACTCTCGAAGATATGCTTAGAGCTTGTGTGATCGACTTTGGAAATGGTTGGGTTAAACATTTTCCATTGGTCGAGTTTTCATATAATAACAGTTATCATGCTAGCATTAAGGCTGCACCCTTTGAAGCACTTTAAGATAGAAAATGTCGCTCGCCTGTTTGTTGGGCGGAGGTTGGAGAAGTTCAACTCACCGGTCCAGAGATAGTACAAGAGACGACTGAGAGAATCATTCAAGTTAAGCAGAGGATGCAAGCCGCTCGTGATAGGCAAAAGAGATCACAGATTGTGAAGTTAAACGATTGAAGCGCAGCCGTATCCCATTAGTCAAGGTTCGATGGAACTCCAAGAGAGGTACTGAGTTTACATGGGAACGTGAAGATCAATTCAAGAAGAAATATCCACACCTCTTCACCAAGACTGCACCGTCGTCAAGTGCCGTGTGATAAGCCTTGAGGACAAGGCTCATTTAACGGGGGGAGACTATAACACCTCATATTTTAGGTCATTGTATGACATTATGTAATTCACAATTTATTTTTAGGGTTTTACGCGTTTACTCTTAAACCGTAAACGTTAAGTTAAATCGCGTAAACTGAAAATGATCATACAATGTAAACGGGCATTAAACGATTAAATGTTTGCATCAAGCAAGTGTTATATGATTATTATGAGGATAATTAATGACTTTGTTCATCTTATTTTTATCGGCTACGTAAAATGCTTACGTTTCATAATAAAATACGTTTAGGCATACCCGGAAGTTCTAAAACCTAACTACGCCTAAACGAATACCCACGATTATACCCAATACTCAAAATAATAAAAATAACATCATATATATATACATAATGCCGAAATTTTGAGGATGAGACCAAGACTTTTCAAAGTTTACATCTTTTACATAATATCTAGATATTTCATAAAGGTACTCTTACACCTTTTACCAACTTGACTTGTTAAACTAAACTAGGGTTAGAAAGTAACCATGGTTTGGTTAAGAAGATATTTATACTATAAATACCCATGCATGCATAAGTGATCTTTACCTTAAATCTTTACATGCAAAATTCATAATATTTCTCTCTTTTACAAGTCCAAAACCCACGGCCAACTTAAGCCACCAAACAAAATCCACACTTTGATTTTCTAAGTTTATACAACCCTTTACACAACATACTTAAGGTATTCTAAGGTGTTTGCAAGCTTTGGTTCATCATTTGCAAGTAATAAGAAGAAAAAGGAAAGATTAGGGTTTTGGAAACCTAATCTAGGGTTATAAGCTTGAGAAAGCTATATTGAATCTAAACACGATTTAGAACTTATATCTTCCCCATTCCTCTTTTTTTACATCATTACTAAGGTTTCTAAAATCCTTTATACTTTATTTCTATATAATTTTTATCGTGATACATGTTAATATATAGCCAAAATCACCACTAATGACTTTCTAATATGAAAAAATGAGTTATTATTTATATTTATGATTTTATGTCACTTATTTTCTAGAAATCCTATGGTCCTATTATCATGGAAAGTAAAAATAAAGTAAATGTCAACCTATGATTTAGTAAAAACATGTTTAGAATAAATTTAGGTTTTATTCATGTTTCCTTATATTTCACCTTGTGAAAATAATGAAAGTAAAAGGTAAAACTTGTCAATGAATTTACAAGGACTAGGGATGATATTGGACTTTATTATAAGTACCACATATGTAAAATATGGTTATTAGTTTTTTTAAAGTAAACTACTAAACTAATTAATACATAAAACAAGTTTTAAACACATTTTAGAAATAAATATCTTAGGGGCTGTTTTGTAATTTAAAATTTACATATATGTTTTATGATTTTATAAAATACTACATGTCACAAGGATCGATGGGTCATAAAGAACTCGAAAAACCGATTAATAACGAAGAAGATACGCCATTTACAAGTTTAAGATAGTTAATACTTTTATAAAACAATTTTTATAAAAAGTACTATTCACCACAGAAACTTATACTTTATAAACATCCATAATATGATAAAACTTTCAATTACGAGAACGTGCTCGAAAGAATCGCTAAAAACGGAGCTATAACGAATAAGATACGACTAAAACGGGTTTTTCGTAATTAAAAGTATAAAATCGAGTATATAGCTGTTGTGAATAGTAAAAACACTATTCATCGCAGAAAATCAAAAACTTAAAAATGTAATATTTTGATCACTCGTCTTACTACGAAGACGTGGACGTAAGAAACGCGAGCAACGGGCTTAAAACGACCAAATTAGGTCATTTTTACGAAAAGTATATTTATAAACGTTTTCACTTTATAAATATTATTTTACTAAAACGATTAGTCGGTGATTATGCTATATAGAATATTACGTGGTTATCAAAGTGCTATAATACTAGGGAGTTTCATAATGAGGCCTCTTCGGATGGCGTATCGACGAGTTGTTGGATTTACGATTTAAAGTGTCCTAACTCCTCGTACGTCATGTCATGACCTCTTAAATTATGATAGCCCGAACGATAGTACGATGTAACAACTATAAGATTATATTCAATGTTATTAATATAAGTACTCGGTACTTATACGACCTATATTTAATTAGGTTGCATTCGGGAATAATCGTGAAGCATTCCCACACTTGATATAAATTATCAGATCACTCACTTGAGGTGAGTTCATAGCCCCACACTTTTTACAGTTTTACTGATTTACTATTATTTGGGGTGGAAACATGCTTTGTTTTACAAATTGGACGCAAGTGGATATTTTGCATTGATTACATGTTTGCCTAAGTAGCGATAACCCAAGTTAAGCCCATTATCATGAACTGTCAATTGCATAGATGTAGTTGGGAATTACATTATGTGAGCGCGAATGTTATTTAATAGATCTATTTGGGAAACGACCTCCCCGTTCGGGTGACTAGCTATCACCGGGAACGAACGTTATAGCATGTCGAATCAGGGATGTTTCGGGTTAGAACATCATTTCGGGCTGAGTAGCAATATTTTGCGAACAAGACTGTCGAGCTTCAGTGTCATGAGCTTAGTGTAAATGTAATCTGGTTTTGTGATTGTTTGCATATGTTGTAACATCACGGGAAAGTCTTGCGGTCCTGCATAATTTAAATACATAAACCTATGAATTCACCAACATTTTTGTTGACGTTTTAAGCAATGTTTTCAGGAGGTCAATAGGCACGAGGTGCCAAGGATGCATTGGATTATGTTTTGGATTGCACTGTTAAAGATTTATGTGCATCATGTTTTGGGAAATCTATGTTATCTTTTGTAATATTAAACAAAGAACAAGTAAAGCTATAAGCTTTTTTAATATGTCTTTTATTTAAATCAATTGTATCAATTTAAACGACTTTTGTGTCGTTCTTATATATATCTTGTGCTGTTGATCTTGAAGTAACACGCCCCGGATCCTTATTCCGCTGCGACCCATTTTGGGGGTGTTACATGAAATCAGGATTTTGTTTAATCTTCCTTTCTAACATCAAAGTAAAAACCTCCATGATCAAAGTGTTTTTAATATTTTCCGACCTTATCTCGTGTTTAGCTGAAACCGAGTCAAAAACATTATTTTTTGCATGTTTTAAACATAGTGGTTAAAGATTTTCAACACTAACATCATGAAATAAGAAATTTCAAAAAAAAAAACACTAATAATAAATAAATATAACGAAAGCCCGTGTTACCAGGCCTATATTTAAACAAACCGAGCCAAACCCATTATTGTATTTTAGTCAAGGATGAGGAGTTATAAATTATTCCATAACACACACACTTAACATATATCAAGATCAAAACAATAAAATCAACTCCCCCTCCCTCTGTATTCTTAGCTCGTTGCAACCAACCACACCATCAACATCATCAAACAAATCTACAACTACAAATACACTACAACAAAACCACTAATTAACATCTAATAACATTTCCCACAGTCAAAAATATATCACGCAACAAGTTCTATGGAAGATCTAGATCTATTAAATTTCTTGGGTTTTGATTAAAACTCAAGTTGTGGTTATATTAATCAAGCTTTTTTGGGGGTGGGGGAGTGTTTGGGTTATTAAAATGATTTAGAAAAGGTGTTTCGGGGGGGTTGTCTTGGGTTCGGCTAACAAAGAAACAAAGGAGGAGTTTCTAGTTGATTTTAATCTTGATTTTTCTACTAGTTGTAGAGTATCCTTAACCTATTTTCTAATTGTTTTTGTATGAGCTTGGGATTTGAAGTTGCATGTTATGGATCCCAAATGCATGTGTTATAGATTGTTATTAGAGAGTTTTGGATTAGGTGATTTTAGTATGGATGACTGGAGGATATGTTAGTTAGAGTATTTTTTGAAGTTATTGTGAACCGAAAATGGTGATTTAATGGTTTTCAAATGAGTAATTTTGAGCAGATCTTGCGTGTCACTTTCGGGTGTCGAAAATATTTTTTAATCTAGTTATAGTGTTCCTGGATATTGATAGATTTCGTCTTATGAAACTTTTGGATAGGTGGGATCTCCGGTAACTCCTATAACGAAGTTTTTATACGGCCAAAAGAAGTGGAAAAAATTTATATATAATTATCAGCTTTTTAGTGAATTATAAAAACTGCGCCAGAAAATAAAAAGGTATTTTGTCATTTTTTGGCCGTTTCGCCTTTCGGCCGAAACATAAAAGTTGTTCGGAATTTCATTTTAACGTACACTGTGAAGAAATTAGGATGCCAAGCCATCTAGGGGTGTCGGGTCAAAGGTCCAAAGTCAAACCTGGAAATAATATATAATAAAAAAAGTCAAAGCTGATAGAAAAAAATAAATAAGGTTTTTAGTTGTCGTCAGACCGTTTAAACTCGTAAAAAACTCAACAAATATTATTTTATAGCTAATATATGATTTTTGGGGCGGGGTCGTTCACTTCTAAAAATAGTAAGACTAACAATAGAAACTTTATATAGTATGGTGTATAAGCTACGACAAAAATAAGAAGTATGAGCCAGTCCGAAGAATGTGGGAGTTACTCATAGGGGTAAAATTTGAGGCGATTAATCGTCAACGTCTTCGAAACTCTAAATTTCTAGAAATAGAAACTTTTTCAGAAATAGAAACCTTCCGAAATATAGATAAAGTTTTCAGAATGTGACGTAAAATATTTACAATGAGATTGTTAATTCCGAGACAATTTATGAGCAAGATTAGAGCGCAAGTGTGGATTCCATATCATAATTTCCTTTATATATATATAATATATAGTATATATATATATATATATATATATATATATATATTATGGACTTTATTTTCAGCACCAATGTTAGTGCAAGAACTGCGAGAACTCCTCTAAACCAATCAAATTTTTTTAAAATATTAAAGATTTTGTTTAATCTAAAAGGTTATACTTGTAAAATGCATTTTTATATTATTTTTAATTTTTTTTATCTAAATCACCATTTTAAAAAGTCATAATTTCGGATTTTTTTTTTGCTTTTTGTTAGCATGCATGTTTTATAAAATTTAAGGGGCATATGAGTTTTTTAGAAATTTAATTTTTTTATTTTAATTTTTTGAAATAATTTTTCAACATTCAGTTTTCAAATATAATGTGCATATGTGTTTTTTAAGATAAGGTAAATTTATAACAAACCATAACATAAATGTTATACAAACACAATTGGATAGCAATTGAAATAAATTTAAAGATATAAATTTTTTAAAAATCAGAAAAATACATGAATGTAATCGATCTATACACATGAAAATAGTATGACCCCAAACGGACATATGTCACTAAACATATGTATTAGTTTCTCACAGATCTTCCGAACATGTGTGCACGCCTTCCAGAACATAACGGCACGCCTCAAATAACATATTTGTACTTTCAGTTTCCAGCAAATTCTTTTAAACATTTGTGCACGCCTTCTTGAACATACATTCACGCCTTTAAAACAAGATTTGTACTTCAATTTCTCATACAATTCTGTAAACATATTCTGCACGACTTCAAAAAAAACATCAATGTACGCCTTCGAGAATCGTATTTCTGCGTCAATAAAAGCATAGTTAAAATCAAGAAGAGCATAGTTAAATGATAATCTTATCTAAAAGATATCATTTATATCCCCATATATTAAACACCAATACGCTCATTTCAATTATTGAATACACAATATTATACATTAATACTCATGACCTTTCCAAGCAATACGTTTGCATTGAACATAGTTAAAAGATATCATGTATACACAACTTTATTTACAATATTATACCTCAGTCCTATGACCTTTCCAAGCAATACATTTGCAATGAACATACTTGTTTGTCCCCTCGTTTATGAGGGTTCTATGTCACAATACTTGCAATAACATACTTAAGCAAATAATGGCTTAGATGTATGTGATTGTGGAGCAATTAAAATGATTAGAAGGCATGAAGTGGCTTATTCTTTAGATTCATTTGATTGACCTCTACTAGTAAAAACATAACCAAATTGCCAACTATATACTCTCACTTCTCTATTTTGTTTAATAGGAGAAAAGCACACTTTGTTTTGTATACGATCATCGAGTTCCCATACTTATGCCTTAACATATACTTCTTACAAAAGCAACTAACTTTGCTTCCCACGCAAACTTACCCAAACAAACCCCATTAGCAATCATACATTATCCTAAACAATCAACATATATTAAATTTTAATGCTACATCAAAACAATCAACTAATCTCTATCCATAGAAGTCAACGAATTTCACTGGGCAAACCTTCAGTACTACTATTATAGTTTTCGCCTCCACACTAGTCACTTATAAAGTAAAACAGCAACCTTTTTATCCATGTCTATACATACAACACTTCTGTGTTTGGTTGCTAAAAAACACTTTTTCGTTTATTAATCTTTGAGGTATTCCAGTCGTACTAATAAATAAAAAAACCATTTAACCTTTGCCTTCATAAAACATACCAACAGAATAATCATATTACACGTTATCAAAAAGTAATAAAATTTAAAAAAATATCACACTTTATATAAACTAAACACAATTCTACATACCCAGATCAGAAAGCTATATATAATCACATTAAAAAACACATCATAGCATAAATTTCCAATGCGAATAAGAGGGTCCATAAACAGAATCTTTAAAGAAGAATAGTTTTTTTAAATGGAAAAGAATGTTACCAATAAATTCTTTCCGGGAGAAAAATCAATAGGTGTGGTTGAAACTGGTCCTTTGTATAATGGTTAGTTTTTCGTGAGAAGTTAATAAATTGACCGTTTTTCCTTTACCTAATGGTCGATCAGCGTCCTTCTAGTGAAGAAACAAACTTGTTTTGGAGGGCTTTCTTGACATAAGTCGATCTGGCGAATCAACATGGATTTAAAAATGAAGATTGAATAAATAACGGTTATGAATTTCTTTAGGATATTTATGGTATAATATAATGTGTGAGCGTGAATTGTGTTTTTATAATAGTAACTGCCTTTATTTTTATGTAGATTAATTTTTGATTGAATTTCCCAAATTACCCTTTCAGATTTGAAAATATTATCCTCATCTTTCGGTTAATTACATTAATGGCACAATTTATTATAGCCATTGATCAAATAATCTAATGGTGTATATTAGCTCACACAGTTCTCGCACTTAAATTGGTGCTGAAAATAAAGTTATATTATATATATATATATCTATATAAATATATATATATATATATATATATATATATATATATATATATATATATATATATATATATAGACCACACACACACACAACTCTATATAAACATGAGGCATTTCAACTTTTTTTTTTGCCACGTCATAACACCATGTCATCTTGGTTGTCATGTCATTAACTTTTTATTTTTTTTTGCATAATTTTAAAGTTCAATTTTTTTTTGTATAATTCAGTTTTATTGTTTTTTATGTAAAATTCGATTTTAAAATTTTTTATCGTGCACATGATTCGAACCTTAGACCATTGTTAAATCATTAAAGGCACCTAACGAGTAGACTAAACTAATTTTTGATTTATATGTTGCAAATTAACATATATAAGGGCATGTAAAAATATGTTTTATATATTTACTCTATATTTTGAAGATAACTAATAACATATTTACCCTAATTTAGTTTTTAGATAATTTAGGAATGTAAATTTTATAGATAACAACTATTTTCCTTTTTTTCGTTTTTAAATTTACTCTATATTTTTATACAAATTTTTGCTAATTTAGGAATGCATATTATGAAGATAACAACTTAAAAACACAGATGCATAGTTATATTTAGAAAATATATTTAATATCTTCACAAAACCCTAATATTGTTTTGTAGCTTCAAAACTGTATTCATCATCCGATTTAGTTTTATCTGTTTACCTACTTTATGACCAACTTGGAGTGGACAATCAGTAGGATTCTTTTTATATCATTTTGTGTACTTGTTTGTGAATGCAATTTATTCTTGGTTAACTGGAAGTAAAACATAGTTAGTACTAATTAAATTTTTTAGAATGACTAACGGATGCAGCATGGTTTTGGTTTACTAAGATCAAGAACGAATGAATGATACTGATATTGAAACATTTATATATAGGCCACGTCCAAGACAAGTTTCTGTATACTCCAAAATGCTATTTGGGGACAGTGAAGCAATTATTTTCTTGAACCTAAACCTACTCGAGATAGAAACATTGTTAAGTTGACTATGTGTTTTGTTAATTTCTTATTTTAATTAGTGTTCACATATGAAATGTGGTGCAGGGTTTTTGAACCAGAGATGTTGCAAACAGTATACCAAAACCAAGTTTTTCCAATAAAGCATAAACCATTACAACAAGCTTCACAAGATAGATTAAAAACCAAAAGACTAAACATAACTAAAACAAAAGATAGAGTAAATACAAGAGAGTGACAATGATACCAGTAACATGCCGAAAGGAAATACTAGCAGCAACCAGATTCTTTGATGAACTGAATCATCTGCTCACATAAGTTCATCTCATCCCAATCCATCAATTTCAACCTCCATATGTGTCTTCAACATTTTCTTCATGAGTCGAGCTTAAAAAAAAAAAAAAAAAAAAAAAAAAAAAAAAAAAGAAATAGGTAAGAGTGTGTCCTGCCAACAAAATACAGAATCTTTGCCAAAAATTAACTCCAACACATGAACACCTGAAAATGGAAATAACCTCCAACTCCTGATAACCCATTGCTGTTGATCTGCCCAAACACCAGCACCAGTACCACCTTCATGAGATTCAAACAAGACTTGTAGATCACCCTATAGGATCATACCAGAACCAGCTAGAGGATGCTCTTCATAGTACTGAACTACCATTCCATAGAGCTTAAACAAATCTTTCCTATCAACCAAATGAAGAATTTCCGAGATGAGTAAAGATACATGGAAGACTTATCCATGAAGTACAAAGGCTATGACATCTCCAGACCAGTAGTACCACCCCCAAGCAGCTACTGCAGCCAAAAATTAGGATGGACAGACATCATTATTAATCTCAGAATCATCAGAGAGAACTCTAATGAAGGACCTATCATCAGCAGTCAAATCCAACTCAGTAGAGGACTTCTTCCTGGCTCCAAGAGACTTTCTCCTGGTACCATAGGAATGGGTTCTTGGCTCAGCAGATGGAACAGTAGGTTGTGATGAAAATTCAGATGGTTGTTGAGTAGCAGTAGGTAGAACTTCAGCAGATGGTTATTGTGGATTTCATCCAGGAGCAGAAGAAATTTGGAGCTTCAGTTGGTTTGACTTCTTAGAACCACTTGGTTCCTAATCGCACCAGGTCGTTATTAAAGACTCCTTGATGTTTTTAGAGATTTTAATTCTGCAATAGCTGATCTGATTTTGTCAAACTCAGTTTTGAGTTGATCATCAGAAAATGACTTCACATGCTTCATGGTCCATCCTGTAGTATAAATGGTGGAGCTTTGATTCTTCACAAAAGTTCTCATATAAGCCTTCTGTTGTGCATAGGTCATAGGCTTATTCCTCTTGTCCTGAAACCTCTGTGCAGCAAAATCTCTTCTTCTTTTAGCAATCAGAGCACCATTCTTTCAGCAAAGTTATCGTCATTGACATCAGGACCCAAAAGATCAGCAGTAAGTCCTTGATTCGGCATGAACTTGACCCATTAAGTCAGTCCATCAGAATCTGTAATAGTATATTTGCTAATTCAGCACCATCCAGTTAATCTTTCTCTGCATCTCTACTCTCTCCTTCTTTTCCAACTCATCTGCTCTTCTTTATACAATCTCCTAGCAGCTTCTTCAACACTACTGTCTTCCTCTCTTTGCTAAATGTCTTTCTCTGACTGGAGGGTCTTCTTCCAACAAAGGAGATTTACCCTTGTTGGAAGGATCAGCAGAAGGACCAGTAGTAGCACCAGCAGGAACATCAAAACCACCAGCAAACTCATCAGAAGGAATAGGAACTAGGTGGAATATCAGCTTCATGAGAACCACCAGTAGGAATAGCTGAAGCAGCAGCAGCTGTAGCAGCTGCCTTAGCCAGCTTGATAAAAGGATCCACATCTTGCTCAGCATCCTCTTCCTTGTCAGAATCAGTCAGCACAAACTTCCTTTTTCTACCTTTGAGTATTTCTCCAACAATTTTTACCTTCTTAACTAGCGTTCCTACAACCTCCTTGAATCAGCTTGTGTTCTTAAAGTTTCAAGATTCTTGAGTATTTCACTTTACTGCACAAGAGTGGACACTAGAGAAACAAAGCTTTATAGTATATTCAAGGTCCGTCAGCCCCTTCTGAGGTTGCACCTTCAGGTGGAGCTTGAGTGGACCTAGGAGGTGAGGTATGAAAAGAACCTCCCAGTGGTATCATCTTCACATTGATGAAGCGAAAAAGTCAGGAGCAGACTCATGAGGTCTTTAAGAAGAGGCAAAGTTTAGGGTCTGAAGAGGGACCCTGCTCATGCACTAGAGCACTAGAAGTAGAGTTTTGGTCTGGGTGGTGTGGATTCATGATCATGAGAGTGATCAGGTTCATTGATAGTCTCAGGGACAGTTTGAGGGTTAGATGGTGCAGCTTCCCCTGAACTTTCACCTGCAATAGCAGCTTGAGCAGGGGGAAGCATTGTACCCAAAAGTGGCATGTGGTCCCCTTGAAAATTTAACCCACATGATAAGCATAACATTATATGCTAGTTATTTAAAGCATGATATTGTTTGGTATTCCTAGGTTCAATTTCCAAAATCATTTGAAGAAACCTAGGAAACATTAAAAACTTTTTATGATTGTTGATGTTGTTAATCAACCTTAGAAATAAAAGCTTTGGACCAATTTATACCACCCCCCTCAGCTCAAACAAATAGAGAGCAATAGCCACTTGGAGCTTCCAAATTATCCTAAAAAGCTACCTGATTAGGTACTGAGACAATGCAAGATAGTGTGAACAAAGAACCTCCATTGAGTAAAGAATTTGTTTTTAGGAATCCAGCTAGCCTTCAGTGGGATTACCAATGATTGTCCATACCTAAGGTATAGTCAGTCTATGGGCAAGTCCCTCACACCACCATCATCACTAATTAAAGTTGGGCTCTAACTAATGATTCAGTGATTAGTATAGGGATCCTATCAATGGTGGCCAGTAAGCTGTGGGCCTTTACCACAAAGCTCTGAGAGAGGCCGTAGACCTAGAACCTAAATGACCAACGATCATGATGATTGGGTCATGGTTAATAGTCATACTTGTGTGCGAACCCTTGTGAAAATCGCACTGCTTTGGTTCTCAAGAACCCCACCTTGTATTTGAGCTCATCACATACTTAAGTGCGGCCATTGATTTGATTGATTACAAAGAATTTGGTTGAGTGTTAGTGCTGGTGTATGATTGCAAGGGTAAGTACTATGTTTGTAAGGAAAAAGAGTTTTTTCAAAGAGTGATGGATGATTAAAAAGGGCCTGTTAAAAATTAGGGATTGATCTAAAAAATTAACTGTAAAAATAAATAAAGAGGAATAATTCCCATTAAATAGGAGAACCCTTTGATGAATTAAATGCCCAATTGTCTCAACTATAACTTTGAATTAAAGTAAAACTCAATTTAAGACACCCGCTCAAAGAAAAGTCAACCCTAAAGAAAACTAACAAGACCAGTAGGAATTGTTCTACCAGTAGGAACCAGTAACGCTACCAGTAGGAACTCTTGCAACACATTAAAAGACCTTAACCACCAAAATTGAGTACTTTAATCTCAGTATAAGGCAACATCACCATGCAAATTCACACTCATGAATCATCATCTGCAAAAGGTTGACCAAAACACACAAAACAATACAAAGAAAATGAAAAATTTAACACCCATAATCAACTAAAACTATCAGTAGAAAAAAAATGAAAACTACCAGAAGAAAAATATGTTGAAAACTAAGTGGTAAACATAAAAGAAAAACCTACTACTTAGAAAATTTTACAAAAGCAGTCCTCCCCTTGAACTCAAATCCTCCCCTTAACCATGGCATCTAGGGATTAAGCATCCCAATGTGAACCACTAGATGATTAAACCTAGGTCCATCAAATGCTTGGTTAACAAATCAGCCACATTTTATCTGTGTGAATCTTAATCACCTGATAAGAATTTTCTCATTTGCTCTCTAAACAATGGTGCCTAATATACTATGTTGCTTATGTTCTTTGGTGAAACTGGATTTTTAACAATGCAAATGGACTTTGATATATCAATAAAAATTTTGGGTGTTCATAAAGTTGAAACCCATAATCAGCTTTGATTTGAGAAACCAAAGTAACCAGACCACAAACATTTAGCAGCAACAACATATTCTGCTTCAGTGGAAGAAGTAGCCACAATGGTTTGCTTTTTGCACTGCCATAAAATCAACCTTCTACCCAGGAATTGACATCCATTAGTTGTTGATTTTTTATCACCATTAGAACCAGCATAGTCACTGTCACTATATGCTTCCAACCACAAAGGAGAATCCTCTTGGGTACAATAGACCAGTTATAGGTTGGCCTTCAAGAAACTTCAAGAACTTCTTGACTGTGCATTCAAATTGGAAGTCAAAGGTGTAACCAGGTGTCTAGCACAAGCACTTCACAGCAAACTGAATATCAGGCCTTGAGCGAGTCAAATACATGAGGGAACCTATCATGGATCTGTATAAGTGAACATTTACAGCATCATCAGGTTCATCCTTGGATTTTGGCTTTGAAGCTTCAAAGGGTGTTGTTGCAGGTCTCACATTCTCCATATCAAATTTCTTAAGCATGTCCTGGACATACTTTGTCTTGGCTTATAAGATCCCATCAGGCTTTTAGCTTCACTTGTAAGCCTAAGAAAAATTATAACTCACCCATAGCACTCATCTCACAATTCTCCTTTCATCAAGACCGTCAAAATCAACACACCAGTTCCTTGTTTGTAGATGGTATTGTACTAATTACACATACCTTTATTCCATAAAAAAACAGACTTAAAATGATCAAAAACAGACAAAAACTGCCATAATATTGTTTTGATTTGCATTTGTTGTTGAGCAGGAAATGGATATCCTACAAAAGGACCGAAAAAAAGCAAGAAAGCCGACAAAACCAAAGCACGGAATGGTAAAGCGTGATAAAACAAAGTCAAAGTCGAACCAAAAATTCACCAGTCAAAGTCAAAGTCAACCCGAGAATGGACATGGAAAGAGCATCGAAAACCGTAACTGAAAACCTGATTGTCCCAAAGTGGGCACCGGTCAGCCGACTTAAATACTACACTGTCCAAAAAGCCCAAAATAAAAAATTAGCCCAAAAATCTTTCTAAACCAAACGCTCCAAAAAAAAGAAAAACATAGTCATATAATTGGCCCATATATATCGTTGAGGGACTTAAACCTTGGCAACATCCCAAACCCATATATCCCTCACAAGGAACCCTCAATTGTAATAACATAAATAACTCCTTAAGGACCCAAACTTTTCTTCTATTCGAACACACTTAATACCACCAAGGACGATATCCATGAAATATAATTATACTAGTTGAGGGGCTGTTTATGCCAATTTCCCAAAAACTTCATCACCACAAGGACAAAGAGTGCAATACAAGAATAAAGGTTGAGGGGCCAAATATGTCAAATCACCAAACCTCACCCCTGCTCTTTTATAACCAAAATTCCTGCCAAAATAACCCAAGTACAACTCACGGGTTGTCTTCTCCCCTTTACCCTGCAACCCCTAAAACCTCCAATGGCAAAAACCTCCACCTCTCCACTACAACCCTATTCACACCATGTTACCTGCAATTGGTAATCCCACACTTCCCAATCAATTCGTGGCTAGAATAAAACCAAAGAACACAAAAGGAAATTAAAGGCTGAGATTGCTTTGGCTTTTTTTCACTCACATCACAAGCACAACCTCTGTCTCTCAGCACAACGAAAGCACAAGAGCAAGAGATGAGGAAAGACCTAGAGTAGTAATAAATAGACCCATTTGAAAGCTCATATGCATCAAATCTTTTATCTTTATGTAGTTTTTTTTCATCAGTTTACTTTTAAGTCAGTTTTACTTATTGTCTTTTAATATTTCAGTCTTGTAACCTTTTATTCTAATTTTTAAAGCAAATACAAGTTACTTACATTACTATCATTTGAGCCTTCTTGTCATTTACAAATTGTTCTTAAGGTTTTATATGAGTTTTTGAGTTCTTAAAAACTAATATATCAGCTTGGTTTACATACTGTAAAAAAAATCAAAAATCAAAAAAAGTCAACAAAAAAAAGTCAAAGAAAGCAAGGAGCACGGCAAATTTTGGATGGCCGTGGATTAGAGTCTCTTGGGAGACACATAAGTTGTTTAAGGACTGGTTGGAGTCCTTAAACTCATTCTCATTAGCTTTGGACCCTTTTAAGCCCCTCTTTTAGATTTTTGCATTTTTACTATTCAAGTGCTTAATACTGCTTATTTCTTGCTTATTGTTGCTTATTGTGCTGTTTTATGCTTAGTTGTTTTTCTTTATTGCTTATTTGTCCTTGTTTTATGTTTTTACTTGTAACTGTCCTCTATATGCTCTTAACAGCTTATTGCTTAGTTTGATTATTCAGTTCTTATTGTTGTGTTATACTTGCTTATTTTAGCTTAACCTTGCTTGGCAAAACATTTGCTTTAAAAAAAACCTTTTGCTTAACTTACCCTTTATCAGTTTTAAAAAGCATTTTTGCCACTTAAGGGAGTGTTTGGGTCAAAGGGTTAAAGTGGGTAATTTTTGTAAAAGAAACCATTTGGGTCATTTAACCAAGTTTAACCAGCCTATTTGAGTTAAGCATAAGCTGTTTTTCAAAAAGTTTTAGTCTTAATGTTTGTTTCAAAGATTTTCTAAAAGTTGTTCAAAACTGTGTTTTCATAACAGTTGGTACATTGCTTATTTGATTTTGTGTCAAGTCTGTTTTGAGTGTTGTTTTTTTTATGTCCATTTTAGTGTCAAATTAGAGTAGTATAGAGTCCTTTTGGTTTTACTTGTGTCTTCAAAAATCTGTCAAGTCCTAGTAATTGGTTTTTAGCTTTAAAAAATTGTCCTTTTCACTTTCAAATATCAGATAGTTTAACATATTTTTAGCTTTCAAATTTTTGTACATAAGCTCTTTAGGAGCTAGTCTCCATCTGTTTTTACTTCTTTTTGCATTTGGAGCTTATTTTGCAACTGATTTTAATGGCTGCTATTTGCCCTTTTAAACTGAAAAAGCTAAATTTTGCATAGCCCTTTGTGGACAGCCTTTTTCATAGCCCCATTTATAGCTTACTTTGTTTTCAATTTTTGTCTCTTTGTCATTTATTAGATAGCCTTTAAGCTGTTCTTTAAGCCCCTATAAGCCTTAAACCTTAAGAGTCACCCAGTGGCTTAAAAATTAAGCCCAAGTCTGTCCCTTAGGCTGTCTGCTCACAGTTTTAGCTTAAGTGCTTATTGCTTATTCTGGCTTATTTGCTTGTTCTTTTGAGCTCATTTGATCACCTTGCTTATTAGGTATAGTATAGTAGCTGCATTAACTTAGTTTTCAATTTCTTATATCTTAAATGCTAAACAACATGCCAACAGATTGCTTATAAAGGACTTAGCTTATAAAATGCAATCTGCCACCATTTCTTTTACTTATTCTCAGCTTATTTTTGAGTTTCTTAAAAAGTCACTTTTTTAAATTTGTTTATTTTTATCTGTTTTATAAAGTTGCAAAAAGAAAATTAAAAAAAAAATTCCAAAAAGGAGAGTCCAAGGGTCGAACCCTGGACCTCTCCCTTCCATACCATACGCATTTAACATCACACTCTTGTACAAAACGCCCTTGGGTCTTTTCTGTTAGCCTAAACCCAAGATTAATCTTATACTCAATTTGCCAGTTTTTAGCCATAAGCCTTTTAAGCTTATTTCTGGCTATATTTAATAGCCACCATTCTCCATTTAATTTTCATAGATTCAGCAAGAATGTGATCTACATTATCCTAGTTTTCCATATTTTACCCATTTTTGTTTTCCTAGTTTTTTATAATTTATTTTCTTTAAAAACTTAAAAAATCATAAGAAATAAAATATTAATGAAAAAAAAATATAAACTTTTTTTTTAAAATTTTCTTTTTTTCATATATTTTGTAGAAAAAATAAAAGTTTCTATAGATTTAAATTATTTCAAAAATTCATTTTTCAAAGAACGGGATTCGTTCCCGTTCTTGTTCTTAACTCGTTTTTGGGTCAAACGACCTCCGTTTTTAGTCTAGTTTTTTAAACTTCGTTATTTGTCATTTAGAATCTATTTTAGCTTTTAAATTTGTTTTAGGGTTTAATTTGCAAAATTTAGGTTTTTTAGCCTCCGTTTTTCGTGCCCTTTTAGGTTTAAAAGTTATATAGCTTTCATTTTTAGGTTTTTAATAATCGTTTTTTGTATAGTTTAATTGGAGAAATAGAAAACCCCTCATAATCTTGTAATATTCAACACCGATCATCAACTCGCATTCGATTTTCAATCAAGCCTCGTTGGGACATAACGACCCAAAAAAATCATACTTCCGCTACATATATATTTTTATTTTGGTGAAACTTTTGACCATTCCATTTGCAAAGTAATTGGTTGAGTATTGTTTGCTATATATTATATATATATATATATATATATATAAATAAATAATTATTTGACGAATCAATTTTTGGCGCCGCTGGCCGGGAGGCGAAAACATTATCGTTACGTTTGACAATTTGTGTTTGAATTTTTGAATATTTTCCATATATAAAAATAAAAAAAACTACAAAATATTTTTTCATTTATCTTTATTAGTAACATATCATATAAAACAAAATCAAAACCAAAAATATAAAAATCATTGTCCATAAAAAAGGGAAATAAAATCATAAATTGGTAAAAATACCAAAATATAATATTCTCAATTGAAGGTATTATCATAATAAATACCGTGAACTTGTTGGTTCCCAACTCGAACAAAAGATTAAAAACTTGTCATTTAGTGTCTCTACAACGTACGGCTCACCTCGATTGATTAACCAAACTAAAAAGTGGGTAAAAGGAGGGTTGTACCGAGGCACAAAGACCCGAAAGGATAAATAAGCTTCGCGCGTATTCCTACTCCTCCCTCCCTGTGCTTTTATCTATTGAGAGCTACCGTGAAGTAAGTAGATTAATTTGAGGTAACATCCAAAATTATCGAATATTTGAATGACGATTTCCATCTTTGACTCTTAAGGATCTGGCTTGACTTATAGAGACGACCATCTAAATCACGTTTTTCACGACCTGGGGAAACTAAAACCCCAAAAGTAAACTCAAATAAAACAACGACTCCGGACTCTAAAGCAATTTGATGAGAATTATATTCCATGACAACTTTTTATTTGAACCGAGACCTGAAAAAAGTCAAAAGGTGACTGAAATGCCCTCGTTTAAAATTTGACACAACGCTTACGACCTCAAATAATTAAATTTAAATTTAAATATCATAAGTTATTAAATAAAATAATTAATAAATTTAATTATCTAGTTATCCGAAAAAGTATTTTAAAAAACGCAAGTATTAAAGTTTAAAATTTCGTTTTACGATAAAGTTTTAATCAAAAAATATATAAATAAATAACAAACGATATAAAATAAATTTTGAAAAACAATTGATGAAAACTAGTCGTGTAAATACTCATTTTTATCAGAAAAATGATTTGGAAAACAATGGCGCAAGTTTCGAGATTTGAATCGTCCGTTAAGTCGCTCAAACGGGTCCCGAACCGATAGTTATAAAAACTTTATTAAAAAGTTACACTTTTAACCCCACACTATTTAAATTTGTCACTTTAGTTTATATATATATATATAAACTTATAACAAATTTTCATTTCCATCTCAACTTATACACACATACACATTTATACACTCTTCTCTCCCAAAATATCCGACCACCCTCCGACCACCGCCGGCCACCACTACCTGGCCCGCCGTAAAACATTTTCCGTGATTTTTCCGGGCTAACACAACAAATTTAACCTCATCAACGGATCTACCCTATCCTCAATACTCACTCTCCTCCACGCGCTAACCCCTACCGAAAGTCACCACAGCGCGCCACCATCTCCCATAGCCGAACCCACCCACCTCCAACCCGTCACCATCACCTAATCACATCAACAGCCATCCCCCCCACCCCCCCCCCCCCCGGCCCCCCCCGCCCCCCCCCCCCCCCCCCCCCAACACACAAAACAAACACCCCCCAAAAAAATGTGTGTGGGGGGACGAAAGGGGGGGGGAAAAAAAAAAAAAAAAAAACAACCACCAAAGGGTGCGTGTGGTCTTGTTTTGCACCAACAGGGTGCGGTTGGTTTTTCTGTCACCGTAAGGGTGCGTATGGGTTTCAGGGTTTAACACCTCGAAAGGGTGCGTTGGGTTTGGTCTCACCACCCCACAAGGTTGCGGTTGTTTTGCTCAGCCACCTGAAAGGGTGCGTTTTGGTTTGATACCACCACCAACAGGGTGCGTTTTGGGCTGTCACGAACCAACCGGGTGCGTTGGGTTCATGACACAACCAAGGGGTGCGTCGGGTTTGTGGGTAACGGCCAAGGGTGCGTTCGGGTTGGGTTCACAACCATCAAGGGTGCGTTGGTTTGTGGTAACAGCCGACGAGGGTGCGTTGGTTTGGGTTCACAGCCGACGAGGGTGCGTTGGTTGGGCTGTAAAACAGCCGGGTTGGGTTGGTTGGTTGGCTGTCATTAACAGCCGGGGGGGTTGTTTGGTTGGTTTCACAGCCGAAATGGGTTGCGTTTGGGTGGCAGTCAACCCACCACAAGGGTGTGTCGGGTTTGGCAGTCACCACCCCACAAGGGTGTGGTTTCGGGTTAAAACCACCAACAAGGGTGCGTTGGTGTTCACACAAAAAGGGTGCGTTCGGGTTGGTCTTCAAAAACGCAGCGGGTGCGTTTGGCTGTGGGTTTAGCACCAAGGGGTGTGTTTGGTTCTAAGTGAAGCACAAAAAGGGTGAGTTGGTTTTGCACCACAAAGTATTTAATTGTTTCATTTGATTGATCGGACAAATTAAAATGTGATGAAACATATTGAAACTTGCGCGGTCTAGTATAATATGTTATAAATATTAAAACGGGACTGATATTAATGTATAAACGATACTAGATATAGTTTAGACGAGAATTGAACTAAAAACGGACTTTGACGCCTTTTTATAACGGGTAATTTAAATCAGAAAATAGAACGTAGGATTCGGGATTCGAGATGTTGAAAAGTTAGACTTTGGTTTACAAAATATAACAAATTATATTTTGACGGACGTTTTGATATAAAACGGGACTTTTAACTCTCAATAACGAAGAAACTGAATCGAAATCGGAATATACACTTTAATAGAAAATAAGTTATTTTTAATATATTAAATCTGACAGATCTATTAATTAGACGATTTGAGCACTTTCGAGTCCGTTTCAGCCTTCCGGCGAAACACGAAAGTTGTTCGTAATGACATTTTACTTTGCCGCGAGGATTGTCTGTTTTAAAAATTAAGACATAGCGGGTCAAAACTAAAGGTCGGTTGATCTATTATTTCAATTAATTATTTTAAGAACATTGTTCGGTCTTAAAAACGAAACTAAAAATAGACCATTGTTCGATCCTAAAAACGAAGAGTTTAAAAATAGTAACTTTCGATAAATATTCGACATAAGTTATGATTAGATGGAAAAAGACGCGCAAGTGGATTTCTCATCACATGTATATATGTATGTATACATATAAAAATATGTATGATTTCGTGGTAACGATGTACGCATCGTTGGTCGTATTTATTACGTGTTATAATCGAACGACATAATTATAGGTCGTGGTCGAGATCGTTGCAGATTCAGTTGTGATTTAATTGGATTAATTGATCGTGGTCTTTAATCAATGTGAGTTCATAGCCTCGCTTTTCAATCTTTTGAATGTTTTATAACCCGCGAGGGGGATACATGCTTGTCTACAAATTCTTATACTTACTCGGTTATCTTATAACAATGTGATTGTTTTAAGGGATTTTTGTGAGTTTATAGCTCCCCTGTTTTTACTCGTTTTACATATATTTGGGGTGAGAACATGCTTGTTTGCAAATGCATTTACAGGATTGTTTACAAATTAGTTTACATACTTATTTACATAGTTTGCTAGGGGATACATTATTTGACTTCATTTTTGGTCACAAATGCATACTGTACATTTGAAATAATTTCGGGTTAGCTTAGGCTAATTGAACTGATAGCAATAAAACTACTGCCCGGGTGTTCTTGGAGGGGACACCGGTAACGGGAGTATATATGCGGGGCCAACAATCATTACTGCCCGGGTGTTCTTGGAGGGAACACCCATGATGGGAATACATTATTTGTATCACTGCCCAAATTAGGGTACATACAAGTCTACGTCACAGCGTCATGAACTGTAAATCACTTGGAGGGTGAGCGCGAATGTTATGAAATAGATCTATTCGGGTGTGGATCCCTGTTCGGGTGATTAAGCTATCGCCGGTAACGAACATTATAGCGTGATGTCCACGCGAATGATATAAAATAGATCTATTCGGGATTGACAACCCCCGTTCGGGTGACTAGCTATCACTGGGAACGAACGTTATAACATGTCGGATTATAACGTTGGGACTATAGGGCCCCCCGACAAATACATAATTGGTACTTTTGGTGACATTAAATTTGTCATGCATTATTTATAAAAATCTTTGGGATAAGATTGGTACTTTTGGTGACATAAAATGTGTCGTGCATTCTTTATAAATCTTTGGGATTTTTACATGGTACTGTGATGATACAGTGGATAAATACATTCAGTTGAAACTTACATTCATATTTAAACTAATCTATGAACTCACCAACTTTAATGTTGACACTTTTAAGCATGTTTTTCTCAGGTGAATTAGATGCTTGGATTATTTGATGTGCATTGGAGTCTTTACATTCAAGTTTTTCATGGTGATGCAATTATGGGACAAATGTTATATTAAATTCAGATTTTGATTAAATCAACAATGTTATTTCTCAAACAACACCTAGAGGTCGTTCTCTTGTATATAGTGTTGTGTATTACGAAGTAGCACCCCAAGTGGTATTCCGCTGCGTTGTCATATTTTCGGGGGTGTTACATGATGAGTATTCTATCATAAGCTTGGCAAGGATACACATCTCCACCGCTAAAGCTAAGGAGTAACAAGTTTACAAAGGTAAATATAGGTTTTGTATGGAAAGGCGTACGGTTGATTACTCTAACTAATCTTTCATCGATCTGAATGTTCCAAGAGGGCGTTAAAGACCACACATACACACCTGAATCCACGGGATAGACACATATAACTGCTCACTCCCATCCTCAAAAAAGCTAAAGATTAGGATAGTAGAGTAATATAGGGTAGGAACCTTCTAACTTTCACCAAAAGTCATAAACCAACAAGGTACAAGTCATGCATACATACCTGAATCCACGGGATAGACATACATGCTCGTATGAATCCTCATTCGAGTAAAACCAAAGGTTAATCATTAGGTGAGAGGGAAGTAAATTGGTGTTAAATAAAAATCAAGAAACAAATAGATTAAGACTAAGATACAAGTTGCTAGACACTTATTTTCCAGACCGTTATTATGATAAAGACACTACAGTTTACAACGTCTTGACCATAGATCAAAAACAACAACCTAAGTCGGCATTCCTATAACGGTCAACTTCTCAATCATCCCAAAAACTTTACATACTATACAAGGTAAGTGTCGATATCTTCCACTTCGTACAATACTCTACATCGTTGATTTCTTTGACGTATCAACGAATAATCGATCCTTCGTATGATTCCTTCGGTAATTCTTTATAATTGAACATTGCACAGGAAAATGTAATCATAGCATTAGTAATGAAATGGTTAGGTTAGCACACTTTTCTCTCTGAATACTTCTATCACTTTACTTTACTGCATTTACTTTTCTATAGTTATTAAAATCAACTTAAAACCATTTTCAAACGTGGCATAATCAAATTAGAACTAGTAAATCTTAGCTCTTGGGACAACCTCGGATTTACCAATTACTGCACTATAAACGACCGGGTTCTTTGCCCGTTAGTGTGTGTATCGGTAGACGAGTTTTATAAATTTGAAACTTGGCTTATATTTATTTAAAACAAATTACGCATCATCCAACTAAAGGTTTAAAAAAGCTAGTTAGGGTACAAGAGAAAATTCCAAGAATATTCTTAACTTGGAGAGAAAGAGGGAAAGATTTAAATTTTGAATTTCAAATTCATTAAGCACATGTTGGATAAGAAATAGGTTGTGAAATTGAGTTATTCATGAGATTGGCCATTATGTATAGGAAAGGAGCCTCCATTTGATCTTAGTTTGAAATGAAGGGTGAGGATGAGATGAAGAGAGGTAAGTTGGATGGGTGAAGTGGCAAGATTAAGGGTGAAAAAAGAAGTGTGTTTATTTAGTGAGTGAAGTGTGTTTGTCTGAAGAAGGAAGTGTGTTTGTTTGAGATTTGAATTCAATCCAAGGAAGGAGAGGAGAGTGAGGTGTTTTGGATTGATGAGGTGCTTGATCAGGGTGAAGAAGAAAAGGTATGTTTGTTTGTGTTTGTTTGAAATCTAATCCTAGGAAGGAGAAGAGGTAGGTACTTAGATTGATGAAGTAGCTTGATCAAGGGTGAGGATGATAGAGAGTGAGTGTGTGTATGTGTGTGTGTGTGTGTGTGTGTAGAGAGTGTGTGTGTGTGTGTGTGTGTGTGTGTGTGTGGTGTGTGTAGTGGTGTGCTAAATTCTAAATTTGTGAGGAAGATGGTGAATAGTGGATGTATGGTGGATAATGTTTTGAATAGGGATGGTACGAGGGGAGCCTAGTGTTGTGAATAAAGGGACAAGACCGGTAAACAGACAAGGATAGTACATTGTGTAACGGAATGTGAGTTGTCCCATGTGGGTATTATTTGGGGAAGGTTTATGTAAAGAGGAGGTTAGGCTTGAAGGTGGTTTGAAGATGAGAAGTATGAAGGTGATGATGTTTAGGATGAAATCCCTACAAAGGCACTTCGATTTGGGTTATATCCATCACACCATCTCCCCTCCACCAATAAGAGAGAAAAGAGTAGGCAAATGTGATTATGAGATGGTTTAAGAAAGAAGTGTTTAAAGTGTGAAGGATATAATCATTTTTTGGGAAGAAGGGTAAACAAATGATTAGGAAGGATAGGTTGTAGGATTGTGTAGAAGAGGTGTGGGTGTTTGTAAGTCATCTTGTACATGTGAGGAATACATGTGAGTTTGTAAAACATTTATAGGTAGGGAGATGAGAAAACTCAAAGCTTGATAAATCGCTTTAAATACCCATAGACTCATTTAGTCATGTCGCGCAGACTTTAATTCCATGTAATCATGCAATAGATTTGATTACGAATAATGCTTGTAATGAAATCAAGCTAGAAGTGCTTTGCATCTAAAGGAAAGCTTGATCACATAACGAGAAAAGGTGCGTTTACGCAAAAGTGACCTTTGACTTAGTCTTTGACGCCAATAAGGGGTAAATCACCGTTACTGTGATTAGGGAACAACCTAAATACGGATTAAGGTTAAATGAATAACTTTCGCTTTAATGGTATGTTGAGGAAATATGATCATGTTCTAGGTTCTAGAGTAAGAAAGTTTGGCCTTGGCTAGAGGCGTTTGGTAAAGGATTTGAGTTGTCGTTTTGTTCGAAAAATTGGAGGATTTGTTTTTGAGTCTCGCTAAGTCTAAACCTCATTTGGAGTGTTCCTAAATGCTCAAATATCATACACATACCTTTATTGAAGTTTTCACATGTGCCGGGTAAGAGGAAAGCCGACATTGCAAAATCCGTAAAATCGGATTTCGCGTGTGGCGCTTTGCAAATCCGGTTTTACGGATTTTGGCTATCGTTTGTGATTTTACATTTTGCGAACGTTTATGTGTCATCGTTAAAACATAAAGGAGATCCTTGTCAATGTTGCACCAATATTGTTTATTTGTCTGTCTAATCACAGATTCTCGGATCCACAGTTTTTACGAACTAGAATTTAAAGATTGATATTCATTTTGTTGAGATTTGGTTGCTGTTGGTAGGATTTGAGTTTCTTTTTCTTTTTTAGCTTTTTTATGTCCAACATTCGTGTAATCAGTAGTGCTGCGTGTTCATTAAAGGCTTGTCTTCTACATTGTTGGAGGAGTTTTCTGTACAGTTATGAGCCGTTCGGTGATGAGACCTCCCGCTTAACTGCTAGGGCTGTGCTTAGTTTCGTATTTTATTATGGGCTAAACTGAGGTGACCAGGCCCAAAGTGAAGGTATTGTTTAGGGCTTTCTCAGTAATTATTATAATCTATATATGTGTGGTTATATTGTTTTAGTGAGAGATAACACATTCATCGAATAATCCATAGGCTCCCAAGTACCGAATCAATCAAAAAAGTTCGATTCTATCGGAACTACTCATTTTCAAATGATATCCACATTTATTCAGTCTAATAATTATTGTTCACCGACAAAAAATACACAGTTTAAGAAAAGCATCCTCATTACATCTTTTTCTCTCTTATTTTTTGCACAATGATAATTTTACCCTTAACCAATTAATTTATAACTTTTTTAAAGTTTTTGATTATAACTCAAGTGATGACGATATGATAAGAGGTGAGTTATTTTGCGATAGACAAGTTTCTTGCGCTACATACTAAGGGAACAGAATCTAGTACCATCTATTTCATTAGATTAAAAGACAAGATTTAAGATTAAAAAAACATGGAGGGACCAAAAGTGTAAATTTACTAAAACTCACACTAACCACTCCCTCATTATTTGTAGAGTTGGCAAATCTTGCCCAAATTGCAATTAATTAACCTTTTTAACATTTTGTATGTTTTTTTACGTTTTTACGTTTTTACGTTTTTGTACATTTTTTGCATAATGTGAGGAAAAATTAAATTATTATGAATGTATTTTTTTTTTTTGACGCAGCCCATCTCTCGCGATTATATTTTGTACAGGTAACATTGATCTATGCCAGCGGAAATAATAGAAACCACAATATTACCAAAACAAGGTTTTAACCGAACATTAAAAGCCTTCATTCTATTTGATCCGATAACATGAGACTACATTCACTTCGTAATACACTAAACTACTACTACTACTTTAAACGTGTACACACACACAATTTGCTAGAGTCTCGTTCGCAGAAGTCCTGCTATTCTATGAACATGAAGAGTGTGTTTGCCTGTTTTCCGAATGAACAAGGTTGGATCGACTACACCCTTGGAGAATCCTTGTGCCAAAATAAACTTCGAAAATGTGTCATACCACGCCCGCGGTGCTTGTTTTAACCCGTACAGAGATTTCTTCAAATGGTAGACATGATGTAGACGAGCTGGGTCAATGAAGCCTTCAGGTTGGCTAACATAAACTTCTTCTTTGAGCTCGCCATTTAAGAATGCAGTTTTCACGTCCATTTGATAAACTGTCATGTTTTTGCTGACAGCATTGGCAAGAAATATTCTGATAGCTTCAAGTCTTGCCACTGGGGCGAAGGATTCTTCAAAATCAAGACCTTCTTCCTGACGATATCCTTTCGCTACAAGACGTGCCTTGTTTTTCAGCACGTCACCATACTCATCAAGTTTCACCTTATAAAACCACTTGAGAGCAATAATCATTGCACAGTCTGGAGGTGGCACTAATTCCCATACGTCCAGTCGGTCAAATTCATAGATTTCATCTTGTATGGCTTGAAACCAACAGTCTTTAGTAACAGCAAATTTGAAGTTTTTCGGTTTGACTTTGGACAGTACTGAATTGTAGAAGCACCACAAAGCATCTGTAGTAAGCTGCTTCCGAGTGGATACTGGTCGAGAAGGGTTCCTAATAATATTATCAATAGGGTGGGAGGCGGTCCATTTTTAGAGATGTTCATGAGGCTGAGTGGTTTGGTTGGATTCAGTTCTCGCGAGTACCCCAGAAGATGATGCTTAAGAGTTATGATATGGGGCGAACACATTAACAAATGGTTCAGGATCATCCGCAGCAAAAGGATTTACTTCAAACGAATGCTCAGCTGCAACACCTTGATGTACTGAAGAGGATTGATGATCCAAAGATGATGGTGAATGACTTCCCGATGGTGCCTCTTGATCAATGGGGATGGATACTGATGGACCGGTAGGGTTGACTGGAGCTTGAGCTGCAGGAGCAGGGGGTACCAGACGATCAACCGTGGAAGTCTTAAAATATTCATCAAACATAGGCTGGAACAAAATCTCCAGTTCCTTATTGGTAGGAGGTACATAAGGAGCAGCAGGAGGAGGATTGGGTACGAGCCCAGAACTGATAGGTCCAGGCATCAAAAGGTTATGTGCGGGTCCTGGACTGGAGTGTACAGGAGCCGTTTGCTTAGTCAGCTCATCGAATGTGACGTGAATAGTTTCCATGATTTGTCGGGTCCGTTTGTTGTAGATTCTGTAACCCTTCCTGTTTGGTGCGTAACCAACAAAGAACCCAATGTCTGCTTTAGCTTTCAATTTGCCAAGATCTTCGCTGTCGTTTGTTGGGTAGCAGAGAGCCCCAAATATACGTAGGAAAGAAAGATCCGGTTTCTTGTCATGCACTAGTTCATATGGGGTTTTGTTGTGAAGAGTATGTATTAGGGATCGGTTTTGGGTGTAACAGGCAGTAGCCACAGCTTCTGCCCAAAGAAATAAGGGAGCTTTGGAGAATATCAGCATTGTCCGAGCAGCTTCAACAAGAGTTCGATTCCGTTGTTCAACAACGCCATTCTTCTGAGGAGTTCTCAGAACGGACTTCTCGTGGGTAATGCCAACGCTTTCATAGTAATCAGTCAAATATTTATTAACAAATTCGGTGCCATTATCAGTCCGCACGAACCGGACAGTTTTGTTGAGACCAACTTGAAGTTGTTTTAACAGATTGATTACAAAAGCGGGAGTCTCATCCTTGGATCTCAAAAACTTCACCCATGTAAACCTGGAGTAGTCATCGACTATTACCAAAATGTATTTCTTCCCATTTATACTCTGCACTCTCAGCGGTCCGCATAAATCCATGTGAAGGGTGTGTAAAACTTCCGTAATGGTGTTAATCGTCTTGGGTTTGTGGGTAGCTTTCCTGCTCTTTTCAAGTTGGCATGCAGAACACAAATGATCCTTTTCAAACTTCACCCGAGGTAAGCCTCAAACAAGATCTTTACGAGCAAGATCATTGAGGGTGCCAAAGTTTCAGTGATTCAGGCGACGATGCGATAACCAGGATTTGTTCTTGGAGGCTTTAGACAGTAAGTAAATGGGAGAGGACCTCATCATATCTTCAACAGAAATGGTGTATATCGGCCACACTTCCCTTTAATAAGGTCGACACCTATCTAAGTCCGAGACTAACCATGTGTGCTTTCTGAAGGCCAACTCAATCTGAATCACAAAATTGACCGACAGAGAAAAGTTGTGTCCCAAGTCCTTCTACAGAGATCCCCTGGAAATTACACTGTCACCAATGACATATCCCCATAACCCAGATTGCACCAAAATGTCGTTTCCGATCGAACATCCCAATAAACTTTTTCACGAATTCCTGATCCATGAGCGATCGCCAGTCATATGTTTTTGAGCAGCCTGAGTCTAAAAACTAGAGAACGATCTGTACAACCTGCTTTTGAACCTGGGCGAAAATGGATATTGATACATTGGATCACTCCAATGCAATTGATGTTGAGATGATCAGCCCATCTAGGATTAAAGTTTACAGGTAACTTGATATGCCACAACAAAATAATAGAAACACAATATTACCAAACAAGGTTTTAACCGAACATTGAAGCCTTCATTATATTTTATGAGAATAAATGAGACTATAATCACTATCTAATACACTAGCTACTACTACTACTAAACGTGTACACATACACGCTTTTGCTAGACTCTCATTGAGAAGTCTGCTATTCTATTCTATGGATGGATCTGTAAACTACATACCTTAGACCTCCTTTTATAGTATAAGGAGTCAAGGTTTATGTAACGCCCTGACCCAAAAGGGTAGAAGTATTACAAATATGGTGTGACATCAAAAGCATTCATAATCATAACACAAGCATAAACAGCGGAAGTCTTAAATAAATAACCAAAGGAAATAAGTCAACACGACTTAAGGTACATAAGTTCCCAAAGGACAGACATATCCAAATGAAATAACCGAAATAACAAATGTCTTGAAAAGAAACAATTTATATATCAAAACTAAGATCTCTAGGGTAAGTCCACACTCAGCACTCATATCCTGAAAGCAACCCCAGCTCCTAGCTTAGATACCTGCCGCAGGAAAAGAAAGTGCGGCTGAGCTTACAAATCCCAGTGAACAGATATATATAATCGAACGCAAAAGATAACGGGAAATCAAAGGATACGATATAAGGTGCAAAAGATATCACAAGACATGATCAAAGGAATACAAATATAAGGTAAGACAAATCAGAAGTCAATTCATAGTGTAAGGTAATATGAATCAGAAAGTCGCAAATCAAGTCACTTACCAAGCCAAACAAATCATATCATAGTAACCACGGTGTCGCGAGCTCCAAATTGTGAAAGACTGGAATGCACCCAAACATCATCACCAAATATACATATATCATAAATGTCAAAAAATTTAAAAAATCCCATCGAATACAAAGACAAATCTAGATGCATCCATACCCCCTTAAACAAATAATAATTTTCAAATGCGCAATAATTTCAAATGGGGGACGGCGGGAAATCACTCAATCACGCGGTACTACAATTTTTCTCACTACATGAGTCAGCCAAAAGTGCATCAATGACACGCCATGTTTACTTCATGGCTAGAAACAAATAGTGGCTCGGGGTTTTTTTTTTCCCCCCCCCTTCCCCAAACTGAAGGGTTCAAAGCAAAGTCAAATCAAAGGTTCATTTCAAAGGGCTCATAGCAAAGTCAATGCCAAAGGTTCAAATATCAAAGGTAGCATAGCAGGGTTCAGTATAGAACATAATAACAGATCATATAAGAGAAGCCCAAATAAAAGCTTCAAGAGCAACATGATTCAATTCACATATGCAATCAAAGATAGAGAAGAATATGTCATAGAAACCTAACGATAGTCAGAATATCTGTACCTTATTCCGAAGCAAAGCAAATAATCAAAGAAAACACCACAGGAATATCACAATCACATCCTCTTGACCGAACCTAAAGAAAGGATGAATTCGAATTACAAACCATTCATTAAGTGAAAGCTTTCTATTTTTTAGAAACTTTCTATTTATAGTAACTTGTCCTTTTTTAGTAACTTTCATATTTTAGAAACTTTTATTTTGTACTTTCCTTTTAAGTAACTTTTCATTTTTTATGTAAGTTTCGCAAAATTCTAGTAATCATTCATCATTGAGATATTAGTAATATTCATCATTTGAGGTTCTATTAAGTATTTTGAATAGTTTAGGGACTTAACATGTCAACCTTACAAGTTTAGGGTTAAATATGACAACTTTCCATATTTTAGGGTTTAATATACAAAATCAACAATTTTCAAGGTTAAAAGTGTAAATATCAAAGTTTCACATTTTATTCAGATTATACCTTCCATTTTTTGTATTTACAAGTCAAACCCTTAATTTACACAATTTACATATTTAGCCCTTTTTGTTTATTAATTATTTAAACAAAACCTTCCACTTTTCAAATATGACAATTTCATATTTTATACATTAAATACTGACCAAACCTTCCACTTTTCAGAATTTACAATTTCAGTCCCTCTATTTTAATTAATTAATTTCTAATTACTTATTATATGTAATTAACCATTTTAATCCAAAATAATATCAATATGACATTTTATACCCCCCAACTTATTTTATACAGAATATAATAAGTATAATAACATGTTTAAAACAGACCTCATAGTTTCAGAAATTACAAATCACCCCCTTATACTTTAAATATCAATTCGGCAAATCAATTAAATCCACAAAACCCTAATTTGATTATTCCAAACCACAAACACAATTATTTCCCAATAATTAGCATTAATTGAACCTGGAAAAATTAGCAAAACCCTAACCCTAATTTATTTTAACACTTTTCTTTCCTTTTTCCCTTTATTCGAAATTCGGCAAACAAAGATAAATCCCAAATAATTATTTTGAATCTCCCCTAAATTTTTCCAACAATTTATCTGAGTTACATATGATATATAAAACCTTAGAAAAATATAAAATCAAGTGTACAATTATTATTTATGCCGATTTCATAATTAGCTAAAAATTAGGGTTTCGAACATGTTTTAATTATTTCGACCAAAATAACATGCATGATAATTTTTCTTAAGCATAGAACGAATTAATATGATGAAAAATGAGATAAAAAAATACCCTTGATGATCCTTGGTGATTTGATGAATTTATGGAATTCGGTTGTTTTTATTCGAACCAAACGATACCACGATCGAACCAAACACTCTACAATCTTCCCACTATTTTTCCCACCTTCCTTGATCTCCAAAACACCTTATAAAAATCTTCCTAGCCCTTGGAAAAACTTTTATGCCACCACTTTGGTTTTTAGGGTTTCATAGGTGTTTGTTTTAAGGATTTAACCAAATAAAATACATAAAGAAATTAAATAAATATTTTGGCCAAATTTTTGGGCTTTCAAAATAGATTAAATCAGATTTTGTAACTTGCCTAATTTATTTTGTAATTATCTTAATTTATTTGGTTTAATTTTAATGTATAAACAAATAAATATTAATAATTCGGCTTAACTATATATATACATAAATGTTAATTGTTTTTCTTACAAATATAAGGTATTTTAATCTTACATAAATTTCATAATTGTCATATGTTGTATTTTTATAATTTCTAGAATTAAAATGAAATTTATCCATGCTTTTATGAAATTTTCTTGCTTTAGGGGTATTTTGGTAATTTTACACTTGTTGAGATTTTTTGGTTTTACACACATACTTCAATCCACCCAGCCATCATCCATAAAAACACCAAAAACACCACTTCCCTTGAAGAATAAAGATCTAACGATCAAGAACGAAGACGGTTATCAAGTTAGTTATTGAAATAATGGAAGTCTATGTTAAATCTACTTTTGTTATGAACACTTTAGCCATGAGAGGCTAAATCTCTCATGACTACTCGGTGATATTATGATAATGAATAAGCATTTGGTATGATCGTGATCCTTTTAATCTCAAGCTTATGTTGAAATCCTATTATATCTTATCTTGTCCATCTTTGCTTATCAACTTAAATTATATAATCATATTGGTATTGGTTGAGAGACCCGTTATGATTTATGTAGTTTTAAAGATTTGTCTATGATCTTTATCGTTTGCGATGAGAAATCAACTTTTATAAATTGATAAACAAATAAGCTTTGATATATTAGTAACTGGATTATTTGAGTGACACATTTGGTCTAGTTAACTAAATATAAGTCTTGAGTTAATTAAGTTAGTTTGTGAAAATGTTTTCTGACGAGAAATCCTTTTTATAAATTAAGGTTCCACCTCCGAGGCCTAATCATTTCCAATACTTATAAATTATTTCCAACTATCCGAGTAGTCATCTTCATTATCATTGGTAAAACAAAAAGTTATTTTCTAGTTAAAGTTTATTTTATTTTTTATTATCTAAACATTACTCAAATCCCTATGGACGACCTGGTCTTACCTAAAAATATTATACTACATACGTGGGTTATACTTTTAGCCATGTGTTTCTCTATAATAAAATTGGTATTTTTAGTCATTATAAATTTAAAGCTTTTGAAACACATCAGCGACACATGCATTTGCTCAATCCTTAACTCGAGAAAGCTAAAGGTAGAACTATCTTAGGTATCAAAGATGGATACCTAAATTCCTAAAGATTTAAAGGCGGACCTCGCGTTTTAGGGGTTGAATTTTTTTAAGTGGCAGGGTTTTTATGCTAATTATATAATTTCTATCCATGAGACGCTAATAATACTTAGTTTTCATCAGTATGTGTCATAAATTTTTTTAAAATTTGGTCAAAATTACCGTCTACACTATGTTTTGATATATTACACATCATTTTAAAGACAAAGAAAACAAAAATTGACGAAATAGTTTCTAAGGCTTATTTTCCCCCTATACTTATTTTGAACATTATCCCCATTGTTCTTAAAAGTACCCGTAAATAAACAAAGGAAAAGAAAAATAGAAAAGAAACTAGTACTCCCCTGGTTTGCTCAATAATGGAGAAGAAACATATGATAACTGGCTAAATCGTCATCCAAGAGTCATCCATATTAAACTCCTAAGAACTCCTGGGCTTCTTCTCATTAAATATAACCTGTAAATCAAAGACAGATACAACTACACCTGGCATAAATTTAACGAGATAATGGTATATACAATGAAACTTTAGGGTTTAGACTCAATAAAAGCAGTAAATATAGGATGATTGTGTTAATGTAATCGTGGTCTTTTGTAGGTTTTTAAGAAAATTACAAATTTTGGAAATTATACAAAATTAATTTTTCAAAAATAATAGAAAATTCAAATTTTTACAAGTCTGGAGACATGACGCCGTCAGGAAAAATCCTGACGCCATCTTCAAACACTGTGAAAAATTCACATTCGTTTTCTTAGAAAAAATTCTGCATGCAATTCTAATTGTTATTCCCTGCAAAAATACTGCATAAACCATGAAAATTATTAGCACAAACATACGACTCTAACAAACATGACACAAGACACGAATAAATCTAAACAATTTATTTAATATGTTGGAATGGTTCTTATAAACCAAATATTTTCCCCTACACTTATTCGATGCAAAATACCTTTGATTGTAATTAAGACGAAGTTAAAGCCAAACCAAAGCATGATCACATAATTCAAACATATAAAAACAAATGATAAAGAGTTAAAACACACAAGACACTCTTAAGATGCGAGAAAATAAAAGGTTGGGTAGCCTCTCAACAAGCGCTTTTGTTTATTTAACAAGTCTTGTAGCTAGACTCGGAGTTACACGTCCTTACGTGACTCCTCCTTCGTCTTCAAGAGTGACATCTTCCCTTTTGGTTGCGGAATTCTTATCGTTAAACAATTTACCCCTCCATTGATTGAACTCTAACTCTTTCTCTTGGTGAAACTTGATTCTTTCTTCCTATTCTAAAATTCGCTTGCTTACGATGCTTATGGGGGTTATGGGTTCAATTTCATCTTTTTCTCTTTCTTCAACTTTGCAAAAGTACTCGGGGGTTTTAAAAAAACTAGTTTTGCTTTTGCCAGATTTTAAAGTTATTGTCCCCTTATCAAACCTAATTCCGGCCTTGGCTGTTGTTAAGAATGGCGTTCCTAGGATAAATGGCCTCTTCTTATCTTTCTTAATGTATAATATTACTAAATCCACAGGATATATAAAACCGGCTATCTCAACCAATACATCCTCGGCTATTCCTAAAGGGTAAATATGTGATTGACTAGCAAGGGAGAGTCTAATGTCGGTCTCTATAAGCTCTTCGTCGGTTAGTCTATTGTAGGTAGAGAGGGGCATGACATTCACATCGAATCCTTGGTTGACTAAGGCATCCATGTATTTTAATCCTCCTACATTGTATGTTATTACAAAGTTACCCCCATATCCTCTTTATTGGTAATCAATTTCTTAAGCATTGCCTTGCGCATAGGTTCTATGAGAAGCAAATGGTAGGCTTCACACTACATCTTGCCTGATTGAATTACAAGCAATGAGTAATTAAATATTTAATTTCTTACAAGACCCTCGATTAACTCCTTATTGATTTTATGTTTAAGGTAAAACTTTATGGGTTGTGACCTAGGCGTCTCCTTTAGTTCTCTTACTTTTTCTGCCGTGAAGTCTCTCTCGATACTCCTAACCTGCTCATCATTGGTCCTATCTTCAACCTCATCCTTCCTATCATCTTTCTTTAAAGGTTTTGCTATATCTGATTTGTTAGGCTCAACGTTTTTAACGACCACCTCGTTGATTCTGACACTCTTTTCTTCCTTCATTCTGATGAGGGAGATGGAATTAACGTGCTTAGTGATAGGGTGTCTAGCCTCTTCTCTAACTAGTACTTTTTCTAGAGTTCTATTTTCTGTGAGTTCTTTAAGAAGTCCAAACATCCCTGCCATCCTATCGTTGATTTCCTCTCTTTGTTTGAAGATGGTTTTTTCAAACCTATCCATTCTTTCCGTATGTACCGCCATGTAGCCTTGCACTTGAGCTTTAAAAATAGGTTCTGGTGCTTGGGGTTGGGGATATGCGTGAATACGTTTTTGAAAAGCAAAAGAATTTGCCATTAGTGACCCAGCTCAGGGTTTTCGAGATGTTGCGATAGAGTAACAGCAATCGGCGTATGCTTGAGGAATGTGTGTTTAGCTTGTTTTAGGTGTTGTTTGTGGTCCTTTTAATAAGAAGTTAATTTGAATTTCAAGATCAAAAAATCGTCGGTCAGGCGTTTTTGATATATTTTTAGATAATAAAATTGCCTTGACCGGTTTGATGAAGTCTATTGAATCACTCCAGTTCTCATGGTCTTAAAGAGCGAGATTCTCAATGATTTCCTAAGATTCCTCGGCGTTCTTATCATGGAGTTTGTCGCTAGCGGCGTGGTCAATCTCACACTTAAGATAAAAAGAAACATAATCATAAAAAAATTAGAATTAGAGTAAAAGATCGATGCCATGATGAGGGACTTTTAGAGTAAGTCCTTGAAACGAGTCCATGCTTCAAAAAGAGATTCACCTTGATGTTATTGGAACATCAGGATGTCATTTCGAAGTTTTACAGTCCTTCCCGATGGAAAGAATTGAGTAAGGAAACGAGTAGTAAGATCCTCCTAGGTGGAGATGGATTTTCTTGGAAGACGTTCAAGCCAATTGCTAGCTTGACCGCTAAGGGAAAATTAAAATAAACATAGGCGCGTCATTTCCCTATTTGCAACATCAAGGTCAAGTGAGTCCACAAGTTTTAGAAAATCCTTAAGATGTTGATTTGGATCCTCAGACTGAAGTCTGCGGAATAACCATCCATTTTGCATCAACCGGATGGTGTCGGATCGCAGGGGCACCACATTGTTCCCATTAGGGAGCTCAATGGTGTTTCAATAACCTTTGTGGCTAGGTCTGGAATAGTCTCTTAAGGTAAGAATAGGAATTTCGTCTCCCATGTAGAGGTCAACGAAAAAGATATACGAAACAAATAACACAAAGAAAAGATAGACTAAAGAAAGCTAATAGACAGAAATTAAAACCTCACTTGATAGGAATAAAGCAAATAGACCTAAGCTAGATAAAATTTGAAACCTAACTATTCCCTGGCAGCGGCGCCAAAAACTTGATGTGGGTGTTGCGACTCACAAAGAGTTTTATAACTCCCTAGGTAGTGTACCTAACTGTTATAGTATAGTATAGGCAAGACTCAAAGGTTGTTATCATTCTCTAGGGGAATAGGCTGGGAAGGCTCAAACAGAATATAACTAAGGTCTAAAGGGTTGAAAGAAGATTATTTTTTTATTTTTTTATTTTTTTATTTTTATGAAAGTAATTAAAATTAAGGTTTTGAGAGGTTGGTTTTGGTTTTAGATAATTAAACTAAATAATAAATCTAAACTACTTTTGGTGAGAACTTATATGGTAAACGAACGTATTTACTTAATCATGCACTACTTCTTATTTTACTTCTCCTAATTCTATTGCTTTGTCACACTTGTTTTGATCTGTGTAAGTTTTTCCTTAGTCATGAACGAATTACACAAAAACGCCATCTATGTAATATTCCGTTAAGGCAACGCATAGGTAATGTAGTATGAAGACTATTATAAGGCCCCTAAGATTACATTACATGCATTAAACACTTAAGAGGGATCAACCATATTAGGGGTAAGGTAGTATGAAGACTGTTACCGATGATATCCTTTCTATACACTCGCATTTCCCTAGACGTCTATGCTAATATAATATTTTATAGCTAGTTTTCTAGAGCTTAACGCGCAAATCCATCACAAGAAGCAATATTAAAAGGATCTACAAACTAAGTTTTATGCAATCATAAGTAAATACTAATGGATCTAGCCTAACATATTAAAAGGAAGCAAAGAACAAGAATCGATCAAACAACACATAGACATATTGAATGATAAAAGATATAAGACTTCACTTGATTAAAACATGTGTTTAAGGCTGATATAAGAGGGTTTTGACATACTAAAAATGAGCCTAATAGCTGCTACAATCGACTTCTAAAGGTAGAGTTCGTCTCCTAAAAGTTACACACTTAAAACCTTAAAAACGAGTTTGTATATATAGGAAAACGTGCGCGATTAAGGTGTATCACCATCTGTGACTGACGAGATAGTGGTGAAGGAGAAGCAAAGTCCTTTGGTTGATACAAGTATCCCTACTACTGTGTTAAGCTCTTTGGATGATACTACTGTTTTGGGATCTTTTCCACCATTATCTACCCCGGTTACTACTACGGCTGATAATGCCCCTGGTAAGTCTTCGTATGCTAATGTTACTGGTAAACCAAGTGGGAAGAAACTGAATATTCATACTTTGTTTACACCGGGGGTAATAGGATTAATGTGGTTGTCCCGGTGGAATCTATTTGAGCTGTATGTGATCGATTTGCTAATACAACATATGGCTTTTTCTTGGGGAAGAGGGTGGCATACCCTGTTGTTGCTAACTATGTTAGGAACACTTAGGGTAAATATGGGCTTATTCATTCTATGTTCAGCTCTTTTACCGGATTATTCTCCTTTCAATTTAGCTCAATGGACGGATTAGATACTATGCTTGAGAATGGTCCATGGTTTCTCTGAAATAACCCGCTTATCCTAAAGAAATGGCATCCAGATGAAAACCTATTGAAAGAAGATGTTAGTACTATTCCAGTTTGGGTTAAACTCTATGGTGTACCTGTTAGGGCCTTTAACGACGATGGCTTGAGTGCCATTTATACTAAAATAGGTACTCCTCTTATGCTTGACTCTTATACATCTGATATATGCATGCAATCTTAGGGTAGGTCAAGCTATGCTAAAGTTATGATTGAGCTTCGAGCTGATGTGGAGTTGAAAGATAACATTGTCGTGGCTATGCCTAAAATTACTAGGGAGGGCCATGTCCGTGTTGAGTATGAGTGGAAACCTCCTAGGTGTTCGTCTTGTAAATATTCACGAGGAATGTCCGAAGAATACAGGTGCTGGTGAGAAGAAGACTTTGAGGAAGCCTAGTCAAACTTCTCAAGGTGTCCCGGTTGGTCCAAAAATAGGTTTTAAACCTCAAAAAGAATATCGGCGTGTGACCAAAAAGCCTAATGCTATTTCTAGTGGTAATAAGAAGAAAGGTGTGGAACCTACTATTGAGGTTAGTAATTCAAATTTATTTGATGTTCTTAATTCGGTTGATAATGATGTGAAGTTTGTTACCAATAGGGGGACTACTAATTTGGTAAATAATGGGGCTACTTCAAGTGGATCCTCATTTATGAATATTGATAATGATGGAGAGTTTGCTAGTAATACTCTTATTGGTGAGAAAATTGATAAAATAAAAAGACAAATTTGTGAAGGTAAACTTAAGCTATTGGATAATAACGGGAACCCACTAATTCCTACGGCTATTGTGGAAAATGATAGTGAAGTGGAAGTGGTATTTGATGAAACTGCTAACTTAAGGATTTCAACGGGTGGTAAAGATGTAAGTGATAAAGGTTATGGTACTAATAGCTTGTTGGAATAATGGAGGGATTCTTATCAAGATAATGCTGATTATGACCCGTATGATGACGATATGTACGAGAATCATTATGTGTCCGAGCACCTGCAGACTATTTGTGATGATCTTGATATCACGGTTCGTGGTAGGAAGAAGAAATAGATGTTTTGATGTTTGTTGAGTCAATTGTAATCTAGTCTTAGTAGTATCCTCTTATGGAGTAGTTGTGCTTGTTATGTTCGCTTTTTTGCCTATGTAACGGGCTGAGATGTGGGACTCACCCACATCCTTTGTACTGAATCACTTTTTTAGAGTAATTCATTTACCGGGGAAACCCTTTACCCAAAAAAAAGAGTGCGATGGCGTCACGTTATAATCCTGACGTCATCGCCCTGCCGTATCTCCTAGGGCTTCTTAAGTCAGTGGGATCCTGACGTCGTGTCAAAATTCTGACACCGTCCTTTGTACAACCTGGCGCCTTCACATTAGATTGTGACGCCCTCTCCAGCCATAATATGCATTTTCTTTATCAGATTTGGTGTAGAGTTGTAAGCTTGTCCGTTTCTTCTCTAAATGTGCCCAAGTCATGTATATTTCCTCCAAAAGCTTCCCAAATGCTAAAAACACAAAAACAAACAATTAAGCATGAATTTTGAGCATATTTACATGATTTATGGGGTTAAATGACCCTAAAAAAGTGCATAAAATTACACCTCATCACTATGTAAATTCTAGAACTTGTTTTTGTGATGCATCCCGAGACTGCATAGTAATTATTAGGATTTGCTAGATAAGAGGCACTAGGATTAACCCAGGTTTTAAACCTGTAAGTGTTATGATTGTCACACTGATCATATAACTATCCTACACCCTTGTCATGCACTCATTTTTAGTGCAGGATACCCCTAGTATAACCACCCGAGCCTATTCTTTTCACGCTTCTAATAATTTTCTAGCTAAGTCAGACTATTAATAAAGAGCATTGTTAACCTTTGAACCAATTGTTACACCCAAATCGCTTTAGCCTACCTTGTATGTACTTGTTTTTAGTACATTATTGTTTTAACCCAAAGTTAATTATTAAGTACACGGTTGCTAAGTCCTTATCCTTGTAAATACTATTTTGGGACGATTGGGATTCATGGTAGTATTTATCTTATAAAGAATTAGAGAAGAAGTAATTTATTACCCCCAATAGATTTCAATAAGCTCCATGTTATGTTGATTCGCCTCAATTCGGGTCATTAGTTAGATTGTAAATATCGAGTATGTAAAAGTTCAAGTGTAGGGTGTACCTATAAACCCCCATGATGTATTATATGTTTAAGAAATGGCAGGGCAAAAATATACGAAAAAATGTATATAAAAAATGTACGGGATGTCATTTGCTTATTTGTATGTTTGTATTAGAGTCAAGAAAAGAAAAATAAAGAGATGGATGTAGAGTTTGTATATCTTATCCAAGTTTTTGGCTTAGCAACCAAACCAACGTGTATTCTTATAAATAATTAGCTAACCCTTTCACCCCAAATTCACCCAAAAGTCACTCCCTAAATGTATCCCATCCGTTTCCATTTCCGTTAATGTTATCTTACACCTATACCCCACAACCCTTTAAAAAGACCTCTTTGATAGTAATTAATAATGCTTGCGCCTAGCGATGGAGGTTTAATCCTTTACCAAGCCTATGATAATTTATATGCTATGACAGGTAATGAGTGTTAATTTTCTATTTCCCATAGTTGTTATAATTTGTTATACACCCGAGCGAAAGAGAGTATCCTAAACACTTATGTGAGGTGCTAGTATATACTTTACGTGCTTTTAATTACGAGGTCTAGAAGGTTGTGTTGTAAACTGCTTTAAAAGAGTAGGTTAAATGCCCCCAAAATTGCTTTTGTCTATGTTGAAAATCCCATTTTCTTGAGAACAAGCAAATCCCAAGTATAGGGGTGTTCGATGAGGTGACATTTTATACACTATTTCGGGGTTATTTAACCCCTTAAATCTTGCAAATATGCCCAGTTTATGTGCTTAATTATTTGATTTTAGGTTTTTAGCACTTTGATGTCATTTGGAGGAAATACATGTGACTTGGACTCATTTAGAGAAGAAACGGACAAGACTGCGGACCTATACCAAATCTCTTGAAGAATTAGGCATACAGCGCGTAGAGAGGGCATTGCAGGCATAAAGCGACGCTGACACAATCTCTCTAGTGACGGCGTCAAGAAAATGACGACGACGTCAGGACGTAACCGACTTCAATCAGACCTAGAAGATTCTATCTGGTGACGACGTCGCGACTACAACTGGACGCCGTCGCGACAATTTCCCTATATATATTAAGCCAAATTTAGGGTTTTAAGTGTGTAACTTTGTATAACTTTTGGGAGCTGAACCTTAAGTATTTTGTTAGCTTCTAGGCTGACTTTAGGGTCTCAAAACCCTATTGTAACTAACTGACATTGATCCATGTTTTAATCAAGTAAGATTATCTATCTTTAATCATTTAATATGTTTATGTGTTGTTTGATTAATTTATGTTCTTGCTTTTTTTATAACATGTTAGGCTAAACCCTCATTTGTATTTGCTTATGATTACATAAAAGTTGGATTTTAGATCCTTTTACTATTGCTTCTTGTGATGAATGTGCACGTTAAGCCCTAAAAAACTAGCCATAAGATATTAAATTGGCATAGACATCTAGGGAAACGTGAGATGTGTAGAAAGGATACCATCGGTAACAGTCTTTGATTCACACCCAAACACACGCGTAGGTATATATAAGGACGATATCAATAATAGTATAAGATAAGTATTTCGTAAGGTTTTAAGAAGATTACTTTTGACCAAAGTAAAATTCAAAACCTTCCCGAGTCGTATCCCGACGATGTGTGAATTGAAAATCGAGGTAAACTTGTGATCGCGTAATTTGAATAATTTCAAGGATTTTGATTTTTGATTCTAATTCTACTCATGAAATGTAAAAGCAATTAAAAACAAGTAAACAAATAAGACAACTAAGTATTAAAGCTAAAAATGTTAACGGGAATTCTAAAAACGCGACTAACAAGAAAGTAAATCAAATTTAAGCCCTATAAATTCAAATCTAATTTCTAAAAATCCTAAATGATTAAAAATAATTTTAGAAAAAAAAATTATATTTTTTTGATTTTTATTTTATTTATTATGAATTAAAAACAATTTTAATCTTAATAAAATATTAAAAATAGAAAACTAAGTATTAAAAATCTAGAAAAATTAGGAAAAGTACTTTAGACTATTTATAATCAAGGAAAATTGAAAACTGAAAAAGTGGCTAAAGTAACTAAGGGTGAGAAAGATTGACATATAAGTTCCAAGGGCGCTAACGGTAAAGGGTGTGTGTGTTAAATCGTTGGTTGTGTAAAGGGGAAGGTCACAGGTTCGAAACTTGTGGCCACTTTTTTTTTGACAAAACATTTTTTTCTTTTCTTTTTGAAAACTTTAAAAGAACTAACTAAAATAAGCTATTTTTGTTGAAGACACTTTTGTAGAACTTTAAAATAAGCTAGAATAAGCTAGCTTAAAATGACAGATTTGAAAACAAAGACTAATGACTTTTTATCTAAAACAATTTGGCTTATTGGGCTCATTAAGCAAAAGAGAAGCAAGTAAGCTGAAAACTAATCATATCCTAGACCTAATAAGCTATAAAGACTAGAAATAAGCAAATCACAATAGCTAAAAAGCATCTATAAGCTAAAATACAGTATGACTAAAAAAGAACTAAAAAGGACTAAAAAGACTTTTTGCCTACTTTTTAAGCTAGATTTAAGACCACATAAGCACTTGAGATAAGCTAAACATTGAAAGCAGCTAATGTCCTATAAGCTAATAACTAAAGAAAACAAGAATTAAGCAAAATGGAACTGAAATAAGCTAGAAAAAAGGCAGATGAAAATGACACAGACTAACTGATGCATTTGGCTTTTTAGAGGTAAAATACTACTTTCAAACTTAATTTTTAAAGATCCAGACTAATCCAAACTTCATTAAACTTTAAAACAGATTAAGATAATACCCTAATAAGCTTAAAACATCAAACTTAAACAAATCTAGCAAGAATTCTAACCCTAAAATGGACCCTACAAAATCTGACTCTCAATGAACAAAATGATTTTTGGTAAAACTTCTTAAAAGGCTATTCTAAAGTACCAAACTAACTTAAGTGCATTCATTCGAAAATAGGATTGAATACTAAAAATAACAAGTCAAATATACCCAAACAGAAATTCCTTAGATCAGATCCTTAAAACTAAATTTAAATTAGCAGACTTAAATTCTCATAAACAAAATCTCAAAACCAATCAAAACTTATGCTAACACCCTTAAAACTTCCTTTAATACTGAATTTAAACAGTTGAATGTGATTCAAAAGTTGAAAACAATCCAACAGTAGAAACACAAATTTCTACTGTTTGATCCAAACACCCCCTTAAAATCTGAAAAATACTTTTAAGCTAAAAACATATTAAAAAAGCATTAATCTAAATGTAATAAGAAATATTAATTCAGACTAAGCATAATTAAAGTAGAAATAAGCAGTTTAATAAGCAAATGCAGAAAATAAGTTAAGAAATGAAACATGAAACATACCTTTGCCCTTTGCTCTAAACAAGGGCTTAAATATTCTTAAGATCTTAAATCTACAAGCTCTAGCTTGTTGTAAACAAGAAGCCCTTCCCTTTTTGGCTTATCTTCCAAAAAGAGCTTATTAAGATTTTTTTTTGAGTGATTTTAAGTAAACAGCTTATTTAATTTAGCTTTAAGAAGGCTAAACTGAATTAGGACTAGCTTATTAGGTATAAAAGAGCTTATTGAGCTTTTTAGCTTATAGCAAAACACATTTAAACCATAATTACTCAAAGGTACACTGAATTTAAGGCATAATATAAATGAAATTTGAATTTTATTAAAACTGACAATGATTACATCTAAAAAGTAAGTGACATCAAATGAAAGACAATAAGCTAAAAAATTACATAATAAGCTATTAAATCTACACTACTCCTACCACTAATGCCTAAATTTGTGTGTAAACTTTGCTATTTATAGCTGAAAGGAGGAGCTTCTAGGCCTTTAAAGAGCATCTTTAATGCTTGATCATAACCCTTGATTCCAAACTGCCTTAAAACATTTGATCTTGGCCCTTGTATTGATTCCACATATCATAGCCAATGAGAAATCAAGGGATTGCCAGCGTGGCATTCCTTTGATGTGATAGGTTGTATTTGAGCTTCTAGAAGGGAGTAGGAACGTATGTAAGAGTAAATTTGGGAGTGACTTAGCCTGCGTGTGAGTGCAGGGTAATTTGGTAGGGATGAATGAATAGTAAAAGGGAAAGAAAAAGGCGTGGGTATCTGTTTTATGGTTTGACTGAGATTTTAATTTGGGTTTGACCAAGTATATATTTAAAAGGGTGTTGGGCTTATTATTAAAAGGTGGACTTGTGCTGGATTTGCTCTTGGGTCGGATATGATAAATGGATTTGAACTTTGTAAAAGATAATGTATTAATGGGTTTATATATTTTAGAAGGGCTTGGCTGTTATTGGGTGACTCGTTGAAGATCCTTACGTCCTCTGCTTCGATTTCTCGTACTATTTCCATTCTTGTGCTCGGTTTTGTCTGTTTTGCTTCGTTTTTGTCCTTTTGTGCAATATTCGTTACCTGCAAGACACAATTCACAATACAAACGAATACAATGCATTTTTCTATATTTATTGGTCATTATTCGTCTTTTTAGCTTGTTTTAATAGGTAAAAGGTGTGTGTATTTGAGCACATACCAAAATCTCCCATACTAAGCTATTGTCGTGTCCTCACGCAATGTCATAAACACAAACTTAGAAAACCAACAATTTGAACCCCTTTAGACTAATTACCTTGAAAAGTAGCTAAGTGTTCTTCTAAGGGAATTAAGAAATCACTAGTTTTGAAAAGCCCCCGTTTTACCATTTTTATGCATTTATTATCATAACTTCATGGGACAAGTAACACTAAAAGGATAAATTCATCGTCCTTAATTTTTCACCCGCCCCAAACCAAGCTTAAAAACGAAATCATTGTTAAATACAAGTTAAGATGCTAACACTACTCATAGATGCAAATTGTGTACGCAAAACTACTTTTCGCTCCCTTATTTCCTAAATCCTCTAAAGATTTTATTATTATTATTTGTGACAAATAAATTAATGTCTTATTTATATAAAGTAAACCCGGTTTAGACCACAATTAGTTTGAAATCCTTTCCTAAAGAGACGATGTGGTGAGAATGAGGTCCACATTAAGGTTCTAATTTCTCATGATTTAGGGGTTATCCTTTTTATTTCATTCGAAGCAACTCAACTACGAGTCCAGAGATGGAGGCTTTATTTAGATAACCTCGGAGTCGAAATTTGGCTTTATTATTATTATTATAGCAACATTATTAAACATCGGTCCTTTAAACGACTGACACATCGGTTATGAGTCGGTAAGAGCCAATAGTCTTATTTCGACCTCGGTAATTTCCTTGACCTTTTAGAAGGCTGCAACATCGGTTGTGAGCCAGCAAGATGCAACAAACTTTTATCAGTCTCGGATTATTATTATGTGCCGTATTTAGAAGACTGCAACATCGGTTGTGAGCCGGCAAGATGCAGTAAACTTTTATCAGCCCACAGTTTTATTATCATTACCTCCATTATTACCTCCACCCTTTAACGACACACATCGTTTGTAAGTGAAAGAGTTGTGTCTTATTTCAGCTTCGATTATTATCATACTATTATTATACCCAAATTTTAAGTACTTGTGGAGTCTTTAACTACCTAGACAACGGTAGGCGAGCCGTCAGGAATCGTAGCCTATTTCCCCCACAACATTGACAAAACTCGATGTTGTACCCTTACTTTCACCAGAAGGAATCTCTACGAAGTGATTTAAACTAAGAATCGCAAAAACCAAAGAAAATTTATTTATTCAACAATTATATAATGTTTATTAAGCTGGTGGGAGCAAAAAGCCACAATTAATCTCTATGAGCCTTAAAGAGAATCAACTACTCTATGTTTAGCATCTAAATTATATAAAACTCTATCATTTTTCGTTCTTCGCAAATTTAAAATATTTACTAAAAAGATCCGTGAATGCTTAGTCTAATAAAAACAAGCTTTGCATATTTAAAGTCTATCATGGAAACTTGCAAACTCTTGGCTTTTTCAAGCTAGAATTCGCGTTTTAAAGCTTCTTGTATAAAAGACTAGCAAAAGCTTAAATTTATATAAGTTAAGAGGCAAGCTAGAGCGCAACATGCTCGATCAAGTCAAAGTTTATTCCTTAAAAAGACAAAACTATGTGTCAAAACACTTATTCTATTTTTGAAAAATTTTAAATTTTGGCATAAAATCACATATTTTTGGTGGAAAAACAGGGTTACGTGAAGACAAGGCAAATGCAAGTAAGATCGAATCGAAAGATCCCCCCATACTAGAACTACACATTGTCCTCAATGTGAGACTATCACCCCCATACTAATTTCAAGGCATAATCCAAATATTAAGGGGTCTCTACGTAAATCTAAAGCCGTTTATTAATTATGCTAATAGATAAACGTTAATCAATAAAATCTAGGATATCGGATTCCCATATAAAAGCATGATAAGGATTGAAACTCGAGTGGACGATGGACAAAACCACAAGCACGAGAGTGTTCATAATCTGGGAAATCCTAGACAAAAAACACAAAACACGAAACACGAGAAATTGGAATAGGGCGAGCCCTCCCTCACGATCACACTATTATAAATATTTATACAATAATACTACTACTAGTAATAAGCATGGGTTGCCACCCACGAAGCACTTGTTTTTGTTAACCTAGTCACGAGCCAGACTCGACCCTGAATTTAGTGGTCCATGTGAAAAGTTTGGAGATCCAGGACAACCATTGGTGGTATGTTCCCTCCAAAATAGTGTTTAAGTCTATGACCATTCATCCTTGGAAATTTGGTCTGACGTTTGAGATAACTCGACGACCATAATAAAAACTGAGCAACGGTGGACGGTCTGGTCCAATGTGTTTTGAGCTTGCCCGAGAAAATCTTTAATCGAGAATTAAAGAGAAGAACTCGATCACCAACGTTGAAAACGCGGTTCTTAATCTTGGAGTCATGAATCTTCTTCGTTTTCTCTTTGTAGATTAAAGAGTTCTTGTAAGCTTGATCTGGAGTTCATTTAATTCATTTATTTAAAACTTATCTGGTGAATCACCCGCCGGTAATTTTGACCCCCCCTATAATGTTCAAAATTACAATGCTTTAAGGCCCAATAGGCCTCGTGTTCTAGCTCGATAGGAAGATGACAAGCCTTTTTGTACACTAACTTATAAGGAGTGCACCCGATAGGTGTTTTTGAAACTGTAACGAGAAGGCCCATAAAGCATCATCTAACTTATCGGACCATGAAGCACGGTTTTCTCCTACGGTCCTTCCTAAAATACATTTCAAACCTCGATTTAAAACCTCCACTTGTCCACTCGTTTGTGGATGATATGCGGTAGAAAGACGATGGGTAACTCCATACTTAAGCATGACCTTCGCGAATTGGTCATTACAAAAATAGGTATCGCGATCACTAATTATAGCACGAGGAGTTCCACAACGGGTAAAAAGAGATTATCAAAGAATAAACAACAACGCGGACATCATTAGTGGGGGAGCGCTTATTGCTTCAACCCAATTAAAGACACGTAAGATCGACGCCCAAGAGAATGTACTTGTTCCCTCGAGAAGACGGGAACGGTCCTATAAAATCGATGCCCCACACGTCAAAGATCTCACATATTTGAATTGCATTTTGAGACATTTTCGTCTTTTTGCGAGATTTTGCCTTGACGTTGACATAAGTCACATGACTTTACCATGTCATGGGCATCGCGGTAAATTGTCGGCCAATAGAAACCGAAATCGAAGACTTTCTTAGCGGTGTAGTTCGCACCATGATGTCCCCCGGTGGGTCCATTATGGCAAGCCGTGAAGATATCAACGGATTCTTAGCCGTGAACACATCGTTTAATCACTTGATCCGCACAAATCTTGAACAAGTAGGGGTCGTCCCAAAAATAATGCTTAACGTCCTTAAAGAATTTCTTCTTTTGTTGGGACGACATCCCTTTCATAACAAAATTTCCCGCATGGTAATTTGCAATGTCGGCAAACCACATGGTATTAAAATCATCATGAAAAGATATCATTTCGAGGGTCTCGAGAGGAAATGTTTTGGTAATTTCCTTTTTCTCGAGATCACCTTGATGAGGATTTTCTAATATAGACAAATGGTCGACCGCGAGATTCTTTGCTCCTTTTTTATCACGAATAATGACATCAAATTCTTGGAGTAGGAGGATCCACCCGAGCAATCTCGGTTTAGCATTTTTCTTAGCAAGAAGATACTTAAGAGCCGAGTGGTTCGTATACATTATGGTTTTCGATAAGACTAAGTAAGGCCGGAATTTCTCGAAAGCATACACCACGGCTAATAATTCTTTTTCCGTAGTCGTGTAATGTGCTTGAGCATCCGTCATGGTCTTACTTGCATAGTGTATAGGCTGAAAATATTTGGTCTTACGTTGCCCCAAGACTGCACCTACCGCGTAATCATTAGCGTCGCACATAATTTCAAACGGTAGGTCCTAATCGGGGTCAACTAAAACCGGGGCTTCGTTTAACTTCTTTTTAAGTATATTAAACGATTTAATACATTCTTTTGAGAAAACAAACAGGGTTTCTTTTTCAAGAAGATGGGTCATCGGCCGGGCGATTTTAGAAAAATCTTGAATAAATCGACGATATAACCCGGCGTGACCTAAAAAACTTTGAACGCCTTAACCGGAAGTCGGATGAGGGAGTTTAGCTATAACATCAACTTTAGCTCGGTCGACATCAATCCCAGACTTAGAAATTTTGTAGTCGAGGACAATGCCCTCTTTAACCATGAAATGGCACTTCTCCCAATTTAGAACTAAGTTGGTGTCTTCTGTCCCACCCGAGTTTTAAGCATATTTTTGTTTAAATGGGAAAGGGCAAGACTAGAAAGAATCCTACGAATACTGAGAAATCATCCAAGAAGAGACCCTCCATTGTTTACCTCGATACATGTCCAATGGAAAATGGCCATGCATACACCTTTGGATACGTGAGCCCGGAGCCTTACAAGAAAGCGAAAGGCATACACGTGTGAACAAATTGATCCCATAAAGGGCAAGATGTAAAGAAGTGTCATTCCTGATAAGGTTGTTTTCTTACTATATATATAATATAATAAAATATAAAATATATATAATTTAAAAACAAGAATCAAAAATGCCAGGAGCAGTATAGACTATTCCCGGGTCGTTAATCCCCAATGAGGCTGTGCTGGAAAATCGATACGTCGGAAGATTTGATGTTTGAAGGAGAGAATTTGATTTTGAGAATGAGAGAAAGCAAAATTAAACAATAACAAACAAAAACGTTTAAGAAAAACCTAAAAAATTACGAAATTAAGCTAAAAAACGAGAGCACGGATCCCGAACAAAGGGGAAAAACCTAAAAATCTTTAAAATAAAACCCTACGTAAGAAATCTTCACTTCTAAACGACTCTATGGGAACAAATAACGAAGATTGAAAAAGACAAGATTAGAACCCTGAGTTCGTTTGACCCAAAAACGAGTCAAGACAAAAAACGCACCCGGACCCGTTCTTTAAAAAGCAAAAAGTTATAAAAATGACCCTACGAAAATTTTTATATTTTTCCTACAAACTATAAGACTAAAGAAAATTTTCTAAAAAAGAAAAATATTTTTTTGATAATTTTTGTATTTTTTATGAATTTTTTAAACTTTTAACGAAATTAAATTATAAAAAATACTAAACGACTTTGAAAAATTCTGAAAATTTTACTAAAAATACTTCATACTATGACTAACCTACGAAAAATAAGAAACAAAAAATTTGCTTATTAATAAGCCCGAAATAAGCTGTTAACAGCTTATAGGCTTTAAAGCCAATGGAGCTTATCATTTTTTATAACTAGCACTTTTTGAGAAAAGCTAAAAATAAGCCAGAAAAAGCACTCAAAGTTTGGGCAGAGGGCTTATGAGCTTAAAGGCTTAATATAGCTTTTTGATTTTGGATTTTAGCATAAGTAAGCAAGAACAAATGGCAACTAAGCAAACACATGCAACAAGCAAATCTAATAAGCAAGTAGAATCAAAAATCAACAACTAAAAAGCACAATAAGCTGAAAAGTGAAATTAAGCTATTTCCTACACTACACTAAGTAAAACAGTCAAGACCCTACTCTGAGCTAAATTTTAAACTACTTAGAGGACCTCCTAAGGTTTGAAACTAATGGAGCTTATAAATGAGCTTATTGGCTTTTTATAAAAGCCAAAAGCTCAGGCTAAAGTTAACAAATAAGCTAGAAAAACTGTTTTGAAATTCAAGGTTTAGCACCAGGGCAGTTTTACAAAAGATTTTTGATAAAAAGTGAGCTTAGAAATAAGCACTTTAATAAGCTCAAATCAAAAAAGTAATGAGAAACAGATTGAAAGTAGCTTAAAATGAACTTGTGCACAAAGATTCAAGGTCTAAAAACAGATTAAGCAATCTGATAAGTGCACTTGAATATGGGCATTTTTGACTTTTTGAGAGACATAAAACTTTGTTGACAGATTTTAAGAAAAACACAAGAGACCACAAATGGACTTGACTAATGATTTTTGACACTCAAAAATGACACACTTTGAAACTACAACTCAGGTTTATAAGAGCTTATCCAATTAAGCTCTTTGATCTTCTTTTAAAACCAACAGATTTAAGGGACCCATGAGAAAACTTGAAAAACAACTTTTAGACTTGAAAACTTTTGAAAACAGACTCACAAGAGCTTAATAATGCTAATCAAAGTTGGCCACATGACCACAACCCATGACCATACCACTTTGACCCATTTTGGGCTTAAACCAAACACCCCTTTAGACTTTTTAAAAACGGATTTTAACACTTATAAAGACTAAATTAAACACAAATTTTTAAAGACAAGTATTAAACATGCAATAATAAGCAATAAAAGGTAAAAAGCAAAAGCAAATAAGCACTTGAAAAAGCTAATAAGCAAACAGTGAAAATAAGCTATCAAAGGCAGTTTATATGAAACTCAAGGATAAAAGCATGAAATCAAATAGAAAACACACATAAGACATAAATAAGCTATAAAAAACAAAAATAAGCTAAAATAAGCACTAATAAGCTGTTGCTACAGTAGAAATAAGCAAAATTTGAAAAAGTAGGGTACCTTAACTCCTTGCTCAAAACAGGAGTGATAAATGCCTAAATAAGCTCTAAGACCTACCCAAGCTTATAAATAAGCTATCTAAGAAACCCAATGAGCCATCCATGTTTGCCCATTCATCCATAAGCTTAATTCAGCACACCTTTTTCTTTCTTTTTGGTTTCCTTTTCTTAATTCTTGTACAAAAATGTAAACAGTTTATATGACAACTTATATGAGAGCTTAAAAGTGAGCTTAAAATAAACTTAAGTTAACTTTGGAAACTTTGGAACACAAATTAAAACATAAACTAAATTTTCATTTAACTTAAAAATTTCAAGTACATAAAAAGTTTTAAACTGAGTTACACTAAACTTAAAAAAATGAACTTTAAAAAACAACTACACATGCCTTAATGGCTTACAAAAGATTTATATAGAACGAGTTAAGGTTTTGGTCTTGGCCTCTTTTTCCTTGTCCTCATCTCTTTGTGCTTCTTTATAGAGACATTTACCCGTCTTGTGTTTGTTGTGAGTGTATAAACACAAAACCAATCATGGCCCTTGGTTTTGAGTGTTGCCCAATCAAAGAAATTTCAACCATTGATTCGAATGAGGGGGATTTAGGATTGCATGTGATGGGTGTGGGGTTTTGTTATTGTGATGGTTTTGGACGGTTTTGAACAGTATTCGAGGAGGGGGAAGGTGACAGAGGTGGGGTTGTGATGTTGGCGGGAATTGGGGAGGGGAGATGTACAGTAATTTAAAAACAGGGTATGGGTTTGTGGGTTTGTCATAAATGGCCCCTCAAGGTGTATGTGCCCTTTTTAGATTTCGTCCTTGTAGTTTTATAATTTTGGTATATGGCAAAAACAACCCCTCAAATTTTATAAAGGGATTGCAAAAGAGGTCCTTTTGTGATACAAGAATCTGCCTTTGGCAGATTCACCCCTTGTCTTCAAACTTTCATGAAATGGTAATATAAGCCCTTGTAGTTTCTTGTGGGTTTATTAAAAAGGCAATTAGGATTGATTTTGGGCCTATGGTCTTTACAGTCTTTATGAATGATGCAAATGGGCTTTTGTCTTTATCTTGGGCCCATTTGGTCTTCAAGTGATATACTAATGGGCTTTCCCGGCCCATCAGATGGGTACGGGTTTGACCTATTAAGTATTCTTCATTGTCGGCTTTGACTTTGACTGTTGACTTTTTGCTGCTGACCATTTCTTTGACTTTGGTTGACTTTGCTTTTCCATTCCGTGTCCGGTTTTGTCGTTTTGGCTTTGTTTTTCGTCCTTTTCTTAGATATCCGTTCCTGCACAACACAATTAGCAAAACAAGCATATTTTTGGCATTTTAAGTCCGTTTTTGGTTATTTTAGCTTGTTTTTAAAGGTAAAAGGTATGTGTAATTAAACACATACCAAAATTCCCCCATACTAAGGTATTGCCGTGTCCTCACGCAATGCTATGAAGTAAGCATTTAGGAAACTAAGAATCTCGATCCCCCTCGACTAATAACCTTGAAAAGTAGCTAGGTGTTCATCAAGGGAATTAAAGACTCATAAGTTTTGAAAATCCCCGTCTTTACCATTTTTTATATATACACTTATTCCTACACATCTTTTTGTATTTTTCATTTTTCATATTAATCAACTAACTAGAACGTTTGACTTTCGTTATTTTATAACTTTAAGGGATCATAGAACAAGATGCATTTCGATCCGAGAATGCCCCAAAAAGGATAAATTCATCGTTCCCGACTTTTCACTTATTCCAAACCAAGCTTAAAACGAAATCACCGTTAATTATGAGTTAAGATGCTAACACTACTCATATTTGCAACTTGTAAACTTTTCACTCCCGACAATTTATATCTTAAGGTGTATGTGCTATTTTGAATTTCAACCATGGATCAACGTTTTGCAACATTCTATGTTTCACGTTCCACCCGAGAATAATGAGTTTGAAGGCATGATCATCCCATGTAGCGACTTTCGTCTCGGCACATCCCAACCTTGCGGTTAAGTGACCAGGATTTTGACACCCCACAGAGACTAGTATCGGGACTCACGGACCTTAGGTTTCAAAAACTCTCAGGTTTTCCGTATGCACATAGCTTATAAAATATACTAGCCAAAGTTCAAAAGCATATTTGAATTTAACAAAAAGAGATCTTTTATTCACACTTAATATTAACCATTTATGCAATTTGTAACCCTCGACCTTTTAGAAGGCTGCAACATCGGTTGTGAGCCGGCAAGATGCAGCAAACTTTTATCAGTCTCGGATAATTTTTAGGAGGAAATGGATTGATCGAAAGATCAAAGATGAACGAATCATATTTAGAAAAATCAGCATGAGTAGTGGTACTGCCACTACTCTTTTCTTCAATATGATCGTCATTAGAATAGAAAGCTTCATAATCCGGAAGAGAGTAATCAAAATGAGTAGTGGGACTACCACTACTAATCTCTTCCAAATCAAAGCAGAAAGATTCGGTTAAAGAATTATCAAAGGTGTTAGTCTCTTCCAAGAAAAGGTTAAGAGATGTGGAGGAAGACTTGGTCATAATATCGAAAAATGGAACGGGATTATCTTTTAATGCTTCGATGTTAGAAATAAGAAGATTGACATTAAATAATTTTTCACGAAGGATATCGTCTTTAATTGTTAAAAGAATATCAGTATCAATCCCCCCAACTTCCGGGATAACACTCTCCACCACCTCTAAGCTGACTATCTCAACATCGGGAGATGATGCATCGACATAATCGATATCCTCACCGTAGGGGTAATGGTCATCACTCA
>BQNB010031498.1:0-53937 GCA_026074375.1 Tanacetum coccineum | reverse complement strand
GTGGTAGTTAAAACATTAGGGACTAAATGTGCTAATTGTTAAACTATACTATGCCTAACAAAACTTATATTAACAAAATGCATAAGCGTTAAGACTTCAGGAGGCATTTGTATCAAACTCTCAAAGTTTTTACACAAACACCCCCACCCCCCGTTCTCACACAGTAACAAATACAAACACTTTTTAAAATTTTTCCCTCCCCCTCTATAACTGTCATCATCAAGAACACATCAACCAGTTGATTTCATGGACTAAGGTAAACTAAAAACGTGTTCCCCACATCCTAAACTATCTATCTCTCAAAGGAATTAAGTTTTTACAATCATTTATGCTCGATAACAATAAAACTTGATTTAGGGTTCATGGAAATCAAAAGTGAGTGAAAACTGAAATTGATTGAGGGGTTTGGTTCGCCCAAGGGTGTATAACACTCGTTTAATTCAGTTTTGAATATGGTTAACATATGGATGTGTTTTGTTTAATTCTTGTATGTAGAAATTAGGGAAACGGGTAGAACTTTGATGAGGTGTCATTTTATATACTTTTTCGAAGTCGTTTAACCCCCTAAATCGTGCATTTATGCCCAAATAGGTACTTAATCGTTCCTTTTCAGGTATTTCGCAGTTGGAAGTCATTTGGAAGAATTACATGTGACTTGGGCTCATTCAGAGAAGAAACAGACAAGACTACGGACCTACACCAACACCACTCAAGATAATGTTCTCAGCAGCTGGAGACGGCGTCACCAATACAACGTGACTTAGTCACAAAGAAGACCAAGACAGCGTCATTGGATCTCACGACGACGTCAGAGTACATAACCCAGCCCATTATCTAGAATATTCTCTATCATGACGGCGTCACGACTAAAACGTGACGCCGTCACAGCGATTTTCCTATATATACAAACCCGAATTTAGGGTTTTGAGTGTGTAACTTTAGAATAAAAAGAGGGTACGAACCCTAGTTCGTTTAGCAGCTATTAGGGACGATTTTAGGGCCTAAAAACCCTATTATACTTCCTCCAACTCATGTTTTAATCAAGTAAGGTTTACTTAATCATTCAATATGTCTTGTTGTGTGATTATTTATTGTTCTTGCTTTATCTTCGACATGCTTGGCTAAACCTCCTATTGTGTTTATTTATGATTGTATAAAACCTAGAATGTAGATCTTAGTGGTGTTGCCTCTTGTGATGGATGTGCACGTTAGGTCTTAGAAAACCAGCTTTTGTCTGCATCGCTGTTGATATGTCTAGGGAAACGTGATTGTGTAGAAATGATACCATCGGGTAATAGTATTCATACTACCTTGCCCCCTAATATGGTTGATCTACTTTTAATATATTTCACATGCACTTAGTGAACTCCTAGGGGCCATGTATGTAACAACCCGAGTTTCACGACGCGTATGACGATCGCGAATCCGATGTCATTATTATTATTTTATAAATTCATGTGAGCGAACGTCGACATTTAAATTTTATTTGTCGTAAATAATTATTTTCGTATCTAATTACGAACGAAAATTTAAAATATTTGTTTTTAACATTTCGCGAGTCAACGTTTGACAGAATGTTCGTTAAACGTTTTAAGCAACGTAGGAAAAAAAATCGACGCACTTCGTTATTATTATTATTATTTTATTATTATGGTAACAATTTGTATTTTTCGTCCTTGTCTCGAGATAGTCGAAACCGAATCAAAACTTTATTTTTGACAAGAGTTAATACTTTATTAAAAGTTTTAAATTAAATTTAGTGTGACAAAAATAAATTTAGTCACGGAAGTATAATCTCAAGTTTTGGTCGACTTTAATGACGAAACAAATAACCTTTGTATTAATTTTGGAAAGAATAATAAGAAGGAAGGACCAAAAATGCAAAAGGGTCAAAGTTGTTTTCTATATAAGTCACCACACACACACTTATAAACTCTTTACCAAAACATTTTCTCTCCCCCTCTCCTCTTTGAACCGCCGGGCAAGAGATAGAGGTGATTTTCATCACGAGACTCAAACTAGATGCAACGATTCTGTGGTTACTCGAGCAAGGCGAGTCAATTCCTTATATTGCTGTGCAGGTGTAATTCCATATACTTTTGTAATCGTTTAGTTTTTGGTATCATTCTAATTAACTCGGTTAGTTTACCTTGGCTAAATTATTACTTTTGTATTTTATTAAGACATTTGAAGGCTAATACCCTTCGGGTATTAGCCATTATTATGAAGATCTGAATGTTTGGTATTTGTTTATATCGATTTCTTGATTTATCGTTGAGTGCTTGTTTATGTTTATCAATTTATACTTGTTTACGCGCTTTTGTATGCGACCTATCATTCAACTGGATCTAGCAAAGTGGACCAAGCGGATCTAGAGTCTGGGATAGCTCTCCATATAGTAATTTATACATCTAGAATAATAGTTACACAAGTATGGGGGGGGGGGGGGGGGGGGGGGGGGGGGGGGGGGGGGGGGGGGGGGGGGGGGGGGGGGGGGGGTGGGGGTGGGGGGGTGTGTTGGGGGTGTGGTTGTGGGTGGGTGGTATGGGGTGGTGTTAGGGGGGGTGTGGGAATATAGGATTGGGTTTTTTGGTTGTAGAGGTGGTAAATAGATGGGGGTTCTGAGGATCCTAGTTGGAATCTTTTAAAAGTGATATTGTGAGTTGTGATAAGAGTTGCATTTGAGTAGCACGAGGCAGAACGCTAGTCCACACTACCTGGGCCGCGAAGAGAAGCTAATCTCTTTATTGATGTGCAGGTTTATCTACACAAAGCGTGTTAGAACAAAAATTGTGATAGTGGATTGTTCCAGGCAACATGGATCAAACTAGGCCTACCTGTTGATATCAAGATTTATTGGGGCCTTGGTTTGCTTTGGAGGAAGTAATGGTTACTAACTAGAATTCATTGGGATTTAGAGAGTCAATTGGGAAAGAACTTTAGATGGAACTGAAGCACTGATTTTCCCTAAATTGTTTCATTCTTGGTTGGCAACATTTAGAACGACATGCAAGTTAGTAACCGACGGAAAAGTAGTACTGCTATAGAGACTTGAAGAAAATACCGCCAAAGGTATAAAGTGTAAAGTTGAAACGGTTTCCCTTGAAGTTAGTTCCAAACCCTTATAAAACCCATCACAATTACACAGGTTCACTTACGTAATCACTCTCAAATACATTCGTTTATACAAGCCCTAATCTCTCTCTCATCGACGATGACTCATTCGAAAATAATGGTTGTTCTTAAATCGTGCCCTAAGCACAATATGGTCGCATATTTAGAGAAGACTGATGGAAATGCCTAGTTTCATGAGATCATTGATTTTCTTACGCGAAGTTCCATTCATCATGCTCTCACTGTAACCAGTAGTTTCTACTTACATTTGTTGAACATTTTTGGACGTCTGCTAATCCCAAAATAATCAACAATTGTTAGGCTCACATTACTGCCAAAGTAGCTGGCAATCCTGTTCTATCTCTGAACTTCAATATAAGTGATCGTCTTTTTGATGATGCTGGATGGGAAGACTCACTCCCTTAATCATGCTATATTGATGCTATACAGCTTATGTGTATGAGGGGATTTAACTGTGTTAACATTAACAAAGCTTTGTTTTCACTAAATGGAGGTTTTTCTATTCATACAATTAATCATTGTATAGTTCAAAAAAGCACCTCTTGGGATCCAAATTCCCAACCTCACATTGCCACTGCTGTAATTTGGCTTAACATCTAATCAAAACTATTAATTTTTCAAAATTAATTTTTGATGGTATGCTTAGACATTTAGATGCAAAGAAGAAGTTTGTAATGTACCCACGTTTCATTTCAATCTTTTTAGATAAACAGCTAGAGAATGTACCTGTACCTTTAGATCATTTTCCTGTAAATGCTTTGACAAGAAAGTTTTTCCTTTAATGGATAAAAGGGTAAACATTTTTCAGGGAAACACACTTTATTTTGCTTCTATTTGGTACAACCAACGACGAAGAGGGTGCCCCTTCAGAAAGAACCTTCGAAACACATCTACACCCTCTCCTCCTACCCAATAAAAGTAACCTGTTGACCCTCAGTCTGACCTTACCCCCCCCCATCCCATAGAACTTCATCTTCTACCATTAGTCCTGATTCTATTCTAAAATTCTAGGTAGGAAACATGAGGTCAGATCATCCTGGGGGTGATAAATCCCTTTCAGGGAATGAGGGTGACATGACACTCCAAAGTGTCTATGATCTTTGTATCTCTTTGTGTACACAGGTTTCAGATCAAGCCAAGGAAATTCAACACTTGAAGGCACAGATCAAGAAGCTCAAGAAGCAAGCCAAACCTGTTATCACACACCATAGAGCATGGATGAAGAGTGTCTCATTGAAGCAAAGATTGGCAGGAAAGAAGATCGCCTTAAAGAAAATCGTGATGCAAAAGATTTAATGTATCCAAACAGGGAGGAAAGTCTGCCAAAGCTGAACCATCAGTCCATAAAGATCCATTATTTGATGAGATTCCTGAAGATACATTGGATTATATGGAGACTGAGGATGCTCAAGATCTGGGGAGGACAAGAGATGTAGTGGATGAAGAGAAGGAGAATGCTGAAGATGTACTTAGTACTGCTCAACAAAAGGTTAGTACTGACAAGGAAAAAGTTAGTACTGACAGACCAATAGTTAGTACTGACGGATCCAAAGTTAGTACCGACAAGGAGAAAGATAGTACCGATAGAACAGATGAAGGTACTGATGATCAAACTGAAGAGGAAGCTACTCAAACTACTCGAATACCTACTTCTACAATCTTTGGAGATGATGAAACAATAGCTCAAGTTCTTCTCAACATGAGCCAAGCCAAAGCAGTGTCAAGAGAGAAGGAGAAAGGAGTAGAGTTTAAGGATGTTGAAGAAACTGAGAGACCTAGGCCTACTTCAACTAGATCATTATTGACATTAAAGCCTCTTCCAAAGATTGATCCAAAAGACAAAGGGAAAAAGAAAATTAAAGAGGAAGATGAGTCAGAAAGTAGAATATGATAGGTATTCCTGAACGCTAAAAAAGTTTAAGCAGCTTGCAGTGATGAAGAAATGGCGAGGAAGGGTTACAAGAAGATGGAAGTAGAAGAGGAAAGAAAAAGAGAGTAGCTGAAGAGAACTACCCATGATACTCTCAAAGAGATTATGTAACATAAAGCAAGAATTAAGGTTGATAGACTTCTTGCTAAAAAACTTCAATGAATAAAAAGAATCAATTTTTACAATAGAAGCAAAGAGCAAAATTCCTTCATGACACAATTGCTGCTCAAAGAAAATTCCTTGCTCAACAAAGATCAGAAGCTATCAGGAACAGACCACCTACAAAGAAACAACTGAGAAATTAAATGATGACCGAACTGAAGCATGTAGAAACTTCAAGCATTTCTGATTTGAAAACCAAGAAGTTAAGAAATACATCTCTATATGAAAAAGATTAAAAGTCAGATGAAGAATTCCAATCTATTGGGTCAGCTAAAGAGTGAAAGACTGATCAACGAGAATAATTGAAATAAGGATTGATTCTTCTAAGAATGAAAGTGTCAAGGAGGAGGGTAAAGAAAAAAAGTACTAAGAAAAGAAAGGGTGGTCATATCAAAATGATTGCAAGGAAAAAGAAAAGATCTTAATCGGATGTTGACAGTGATGATGAACATAAAAAATGCCTGAAGATTGTTACATTTGAGAGTATCTTAGATAGTGAGATAATGGAGAAGAAATCAGTTATTGCTAGATTGAACAAGGTATCATCACCAATGGAGGATTATCATGTAATCTACACCCCAATGGGAATTTCATGGCATTCAACTACTCATGGAGGACTCATATTTTTTTGAATAGCAAGATCTATTTCATTTGTATGACTTGATGAGGGAGCAGTACTCAGAAGTTACATTAGATGGATTTGCATTGATTCTTTGGGGAGACTTGAAGATTATGATGGAATCCTCAACAGAAGGAAATGAACAAAGTGACTTCTGGAGTGGTCAACAAGATTGGAAGATTGTCACATGGAGGTTGTTTATGAATCTATGGAGTCTGCATACTGGAATTTGAGGATGGAATAGTTATTCATATATTGGTTGAAAGAAGATATCCTCTCACAAAAGATTTATGCAAGGATGCATGATCTGGTTTGGAAGATGGAAAGAGAAAGTTCTTTGCTCTTGATTTGATAAGATTTAATAAGCAACAGATAGAGGAAGAATTTAAGTAGTGAATAAAGTTGAGAAGGGTTGAGATGTTGGCTACCCACCACACAAACTAAATGTCAACATTCACCATTGCTTAATATGCATAAGAACTGGCTATCCCATAAGCAAACGACTTGTGTAAAGACTTCACAAATCCGTTTATGGTTGACAATTTACCAAAAAAGTAGGGTTTTTAACGCACCTTGGCTTCATTGGGAAGAGTTGCTATCCAAGATCAAACAACTCTTGGTAAAAGACTACTCAAATCTGTTGAAGCTGATAGTTTTTGCTAAAAACTATAGGTTTTTGTCAATGCACCATGTTATGGCAATGAAGCATTGGCTAGTCAAAAAAACAAAACAGGTATTTGGTAAAGATAAATCAATTCCGTTGATGGTTGATAGTTTACCAAAAACTGTATGGTAATTAACTCACCATATTTTTTAAATAAAGAGTTAACTATCCCAGAGCAAACGGCTACTGGTAAAGGAACATCAAATCCGTTTATGGCTGGTAGTTTGCCAAAAATACAAAGCAACTTAGTGGAATGTTGCTGAAAAGATTGTTGTTGTGTTTAGCTGAGAAGATAAGTTGCTGCTGAACGATTGGATAGTGTTTAAAGATCAAGAATATTTTAAAGTGTTTGGATAACACCCTCTATGAATTAAGAGATAAACTTGAAGAACAAAAGATTAAAAGAGTTCAACATTCAAGTTTACGGAGGATTGTTGGGAATTATGTTTTTCTAACTTAGTACCGTTAGTAATCATATTTTAGTACCGATAGTAAAATTAGTACTGAACAGACCAAGTGTTAATATACATCAGATAGTTAGTAAATGTAGTAAACTTAGTTAGTACCGTTTAAGAGATATGTATAAGATATTATAAGAAAAGATATGTATTATCTTTTACGCTTTTGTAGCCTGTTAGGTTATCCTTGGTTATAAAAGGATCCCCATGGCATAGTTTAGAGGGAAGAGTTTCGATATACATCGTCATACAATCATATCTCATAGTTGAGTAATCTGAATCCCCAAAGACCAACATAAGATTAAATAGAAATCATTCTTTTAGTCTTTTCAATGTCTTCTTAGTACTTTGTGTTAAGATTCCGCATTAGCACATAAGTATTCATAGTCAGTGTTTCTATAAGTCAAACTGTATTTATACAAGTTGGCTATCACCCTTAGTAGGCTGCAAAGATCTATTCAGTTAGGGACTCACACTTTTTAGCTTTTCTGTTTATCTAGCTTATCATTTGTGCTTACTTTTGTTCTTATGTGCTTTTTAGACATAGCTTTTTGTCTGTTTTAGCTTATTTGTCATTTTCAATTGCTTATTCTCCTTAAAAAAATGCAAACAGTTAGTTTTTTTAGGACTTAGTAGTGTTTAAGCATTCTGTCTTATTTAGCTTATTTCTGTGCTTATTTGTGGTTTATAAAAATAGTTGTTTTGCAAAAGTAGATTATTTTTAAGTGTTTTCAAAATTTGTAAAAAAATGGCAAAAATTAAAACACATGGGATAGTGGGAAGCCTAGGGTGAGCAAGACTCGAATCCGGGACCTCTACCACCATCACCAAGCATTTTAACCTCCACACACTCAACATTGTCTACAATACTACCGGTAATAACTTTGCAAAATCTATATTTATATACATTTTTGCCTTTTAGTATAATAAGCTGTTTTAGCTTATTTCGCAACTTATTTGATAAGATTTGTTTCCAAGCTTATTTTTCTTAGATTCCTCATTATTCAAGCTAATTTTCCTAATTTTTTTAGAATTCTTTAAAATCATTTTTAATTCATAAAAAATTATAAAAAAGTCAAAAAATATAATTCTTTTTTAAAAAAATTTCTTTTCTCATGTAGTTTCTAGGAAAATTAGTTTTGCTTCCGTAGGGTTTAAATTGCAAAATTTCATTTTTTAAAGAACGGGATTCGTTCCCGTTCACGTTTTTTGTGTTATAAAGCTCAAATTAACTCCGTTTTCATTCTAGTTTTCTTTAATCCTACTTTTTAGTTAATTAGAGTCTATTAAAAGTGAAAAAATTATTTTAGGTTAATTTTTGAAAATTTAGTGTTTTAGGTCATGTTTAGAGTCCCGTTTGCATTAGCTAAAATTGTCCTTCCCTTAGATTTTTAAGTTTTTGCCTTAATTTTCTTGTAGTTTTAGATAACCAAGCCAATTCTTGCTTCCATTCAAGCACATATTCTCAAAACGACTCTCGGCTTTCAATTGCTTTCCTCATCGGGGATAACGACCCGGGAATCATACTCCCGGATTACTATAATTGTGATTGTTTTTTATTCTTACCTTCCTATTTTTATATATTATATAAGTATTTTATATTTATATATTATATATCTTTAAAAGGGAATAGTCAGAAGTGATCAACTACCTTTGAAGTAACGTCATCTAACCTCCAAAGCTTATTACCCACTACACCTTTAAGGTATCCCAAGAATATGCACTTGACCTTAACAGGTTCAAGCATTCCTTGCTTAATACTAGCAAGCCAACCAAAAACCCCTAACATATCTATAGGTGTCTTAAATCCAATCGATGATGATGATGACCTATTCATTACATATGTAGACATGGTTGTATCCTCTACCCAAAAAACCTTGGACAGACCAGACTAAATCAGAAAACGACGTACCTTAGCAAAGAGTGTCACATTTGTCTCATTAACCAACCCATTCTACTATTATATCCCTGCAACACCCAAATGTTTGGCGACCCCACCCTTCATACATTGTTGTATAGACCTCTGATTACAAGAATCTAGAACATTACCCATCTTGATCTTCCACCCAATGTGATATTCCTTTTCCTGCTTCTTTACCAAGCAGTCCGTGTTTGTCTTATCTTCAAGTTGCTTGCCCTCTAACCGTCTTTGAGCCACTGCAGTATCATCGTTACTAAACTAAAAACCTCAGCTTCATGATCCCCTTGAGCTCCCTGCAGTTCCACCTCAAACCAAATATGTTTTTCATCATGTTCTCTATGGACTCCTGTTTCAACACCAGGACCAAGTTTTTGAACCCAACTTGTTTGGCTTAATCAACCAAATTTGCAACATAAACTTAAAACTCAAATTGCTTAATCTAAATTATACGGTTTATTTCTTTGACTTTTAAAATCCCGTGAAACACTCACTTGTTTTCCCGATTTTGTTAAGAATTATAAAATCCTGTGTAGTTTCAATAATTAAAACACAAAAGACAACACCCTCAAACACAATTACTTTCTATATCAGGTATTAACAAGGTTTTGGCTAAGTCCATGGCCAAACATGCATGTATTTTCCATGGATACAAAATAATTAACAAGAAATAAATTGTTAGCCAACGAATCGAAGATATAAATTAACTAGAATTAAAACCCTGATTGGTACATGTAACCAATGGCTTAAGGATCACTTAGTACTGTATTAAAGACCTTATAATAACCATGTTATTTCAGAAAATAATGCCCAAGGGGATGATTTAAAATCGATTCAATAATCGTTCCAAAACACGCGACTTAGGGCCTTTTACACGTACCCGATAACAAAACCAATTAAAGTATTTATAACAAATGGATATGGGATCAAAAATCAAAGATCATAAGACCCTATATAGGTCGAATTAATTTCAAAAATTAAGCCCTTGGGGCTGTTTTTAAATTATCCTTTTGAATCCATCAAAACACGCGTTTTTAGCCTTTTTTACGCACACAAGATGATCATATGACATCATATGATGGCTCGTGATACCACTATAGGTGCTGAATAAAATGAATATCATATAATAAAATATAAAATGCAAACGAACATGCACCTATCAATGGATCCATAGAGTCATATGATCAATCATAGTTAAAACAAGACAAGTAATACCTTTGTAGCGTGATCGGTAGATTCTAATGGTGACCTTCACCTTAACACGAAACACCCAATGAAACCAAGTGATCAATGGAGATCACCTCTATGATGTATCCATACTACACTTCCTTGTATACTAATTAGATGCTAGTCTTAACCCCGTAACCTTAGAATTCACCTTGAGTAAACTAGAAACAAAGTGATTGAAAAACAAGAACACAAAAACCTTGCAAAGAGTGTGTTTGTGTCGTATTTTTATAAGGGGGAGGAGGGGAGAGAAATTTGGAATGTTATAATCAAATTAATTAGGAAATCAATTAGGAGATCATCACATTTAATTTGATTAGTCGAACAATCTTATCCCCTCCAAAAACAATAAATGGCCGGCCCCTATATGGGCTCATATAGGCCTCCTCTTTTGTTTTCCATGTCCAATTAACTAAGTACAATACTTAGTTATTAGAAGCCCGATAGTTATCCCGTGTTACGTGGGTTATTTATATACCGTAAATACAATAAATACGATATATAAAATGGTACCTCAGTGTATAAGTGTGTGACCCCATAGGCTCACATGTGTCTAGCCATATAATTATTTATTATGACATGAGCATACTCCAACAACCTTTGAGTATTAGCCATTATTATGAAGATCTGAATGTTTGGTTTGTTTATCTAGATTGCTTAATTTATCGTTGATTGCTTGTTTATGTTTATCAGTTTATAAGTGTTTACCTGCTTTTGTATGCGACATATCATTCAACCAGATCTAGTGATACGGACCAAGTAATCTAGATGTCGGGATGACTCTCCATATAGTGATTTATACATCTAGACCAATAGTATCACAAATAATGACCTCTCTTTTCTCTTAGATTGTGAGCTTAGTTGGACCAGCAGGTGACCCTAGGGATCAACGAGTACGTTTTCAATTAATTGGTAAAGACTTGGTTAGTGGACTACTAGTGTATGAATTTTCATTAAGCAGTAAGTGGGTAAAGTCTCCATGAGCTAGGGTTTAACAAGATCACCATTTCTTTAATCCCTAAGATAGATTATAATTAGCAAATACGGATGCTTTATGCAGATGCGTTTAATTGTGATAGAATTCTACGTATCTAGGTCTAAGGAAGAAGTACCGCCTTAATCTTAAGAATGATATGCCGCCTCGAGATAAGTAATCATTGCACTAAATAAACAAACCAAGGTTCTGATTGGATTAATAATGGTTAATACAGTTTTCTTATATTTGGCTAGACCACTCTTTTATTTTCTGTTAATTTGCTTGCGTGTGTTTTAGTGTCTTATGTTGATTTTAGTCACCACAAAAGCCGTGCCAGTCTCTCAGGCTGAAAACCCCCTTATCCGTTAGATTTAGGATTAACATAGGTTTAGCATAGGTTTAACATAGAATAGAATTAACTTAGTTTAGATAACCAAAATATTAATAAATTGAAAGATTGTTTCTCGCTCTTAGTGATCGACACCCTACTTACCACGAAACTACCACCGATCGGGTACACTGCTCGTTAAAGTGTTGTTTTTTGTTAATTCGACAAAATATAAATTTAAAACTTGAAATCATAAAATTCTAACCACACAACGACATAATCATGCATTCACACATAATATGAACTTCATTTGCATGGAGTTCATGTTGTTTAAGATATGCATTTAGTTGATCGAAGTTGGTAGTGTGAAAATCTTTTACAAGTTTGACATTAGTCACAAACTTACTCTATTCAGGTGGAAGACTGTTTAAGAACTTGGTTTTGACCTGAAATTGCTATAATTTCATTTTATAAATGTTCATGTCATTGATCAGCTGAGTAAATCTCAAGTAATATTGATGAAGTGATTCACCCTTGATGTGAGCAAACTTATCAAATGCATCATACACTTTACACTCCCTTTCCTGCTTTGTCAATAAAGTACCTTGCATTAGTAATTAAATTCTTTCCCATAGATCCTTGGCAACTCTGTGATGATTAACGAGTAAATAGACATCAGATGATAGTCCTTGAAGAATGATATTAGTTACCTTGAGATTACAATCAGCTTGAATTTTCTTAGTTTCAGACAATTCCTCATATTTCTTTGTCCTAGTCATACCGTTTTCTTCAATCATAGGCCAAATGAGTGGACCATATTCAACCGATTCAAATATCATTCTTCCATGCTCTCTATTTTGCATGTATAGTTCCATTATGCTTTCCTAAGAATCATACAAGTCTTTATCCAACATTAATGGACAATTTTCCGTACTAGAAAGTATCATGAATTCAGTAAGAGTAGTTGTTAGGAATACGAAATTCCAAGGAAAGTGTCGATCACTCCATAGATAACAGTCGTTAGCTCGTTTAGTTATTTTTGGAACCTTAATAGGCCAAGTTAGGAGAAAATGCCCATGAAAGCCCATCCAGGCCAGCCCTCATTAGGTATTAAAATACACCTCTCTGTCTTTGGAAAGTAGTGTGTTGTAGTCTCATTTTCACTTAATGCATTCAATGTTCTCTACTTGTCTCTCACTAAAAAATACATCCATCCTCCAAACTTTCTTCTCTAGTCTATGTTCATATATCAAAGATTACTTGTATTCTTACAATTGGTATCAAGAGCCATGGAGTGATTTGCTTAGTTTTTTGTGTTTGATTTTTTGGTTCGTTTTTGCTTGTTATTCTGTACGTCCTTTTTCTTTCTTTTCTTTTGTTTTCAAAGCTTCTTTGTACAATAAAAGATCATTTACCTAGGTAAAGTTGATCTAGTATCTTTGGATATAGGTGTATTTTGAAACCTTATAAAGTACAAAAAGTTGTCATTTTTAAGGTACCTATAGGTTTAAGAATACTAGTTGTACAAGAAATTTTGAGAAAAAACAATCAAAAAGGTGTCTTTTTGTGTTTTAAAGATTTTGAGTTTCGTACTTGTTTTACCCGAATTCGCAGTGCACGAATTGGCAATTTAGTGTTACCCAAATTCGCAATACCCGAATTAGCAATTTCTGTTGTAGCCATATTCGCAATACACGAATTAGCAATTTTTGTTGTAGCCGAATTCGCAATATCCGAATTAGCAATTTCTGTTGTAGCCGAATTCGCAATATCCGAATTAGCAATTTCTGTTGTAGCCGAATTCGCAATATCCGAATTAGCAACTTCAATTGTTGCCGAATTCGCAACACCCGAATTGGCAACACCCGAATTCACAGTTTTGTTAGTATCACCCGAATTGGCAACACCCGAATTTACATTTTTCTTAGTATTACCCGCATTGGCAACACCCGAATTCGCAGTTTTCTTAGTATAATCCGAATTGGCAATTTTCAATAACACCCGAATTCGCAATTGGCTTAATCAACCGAATTTGCAACATAAACTTAAAACTCAAATTGCTTAATCTAAATTATACGGTTCATTTCTTTGACTTGTAAAATCCCGTGAAACACTCACTTGTTTTTCCGGTTTTGTCAAGAATTGTAAAATCCTATGTAGTTTCAATAATTAAAACACAAAAGACAACACCCTCAAACACAATTACTTTCTATCACTGCTCGATCAAACAGTAATCTTTGAGCATACCAATTTATCAATGGCGACTCTTGCTGACAAAGCGATTCTTTTTGGTGCTGACAATCGTCCACCTATGTTGGAAAAAGATATGTAGGATTATTAGAAAAGCAGAATGGAGCTATACATGATGAATAGACAACATGGAAGAATGATTCTTGAATCCGTTGAAAATGGTCCACTCATTTGGCCTTCAATTGAGGAAAATGGAGTAACTCGACCAAAGAAATATTCTGAGTTATCTGCTACGAACTTAAAAAGACCAAAAACATCGAACTAAGAAAACAAACTTAAAAAGACCAAAAACATACCAAAAATACTTTGTATTCGTGTGTTTTCCATTTTTATTGTGCAGGTAACGGATATACGATTAAAGGACAAAAACAAAGCTAAAATGACAAAAATGAGCACGGGAATGGAAAAAGCCTGAAAAGTCAAGGTCAAAGTCAAAAAGTTAACCGAAAAGTCAACCCCGCAAAGTCGAAGTCAAACCGAAGCCAAAACCAAAGAAAACTTATCGGGCCAACCCGACCCTTTTTATTGGGCCAATTCGGCCCAATAAGCCATCAAGACTAGGCTTATATAAGCCTTTATCTCAAATTGGGCTTATATTCCAAATCTGTCAAGTTAAAAGGCCCAAAACCATTTAACAAGCCCAACTAACCTGATCCAATCAACACCCTGGTTAAACGACTGTTAAGTCGTATAGATATATCTCTGTTAACCCCTTCACACCGTTAGTCCTTCAAGGATTAACATTGTTAGTCATTGAGGACTAACGACGCAACAACAAATCAAACCAAGGACCAAAGATGCAGAGTACAAGGACTATAGTTGTAATTCACTTATTCACCTTGAAGGACCAAAGTTGCCATGTCTCAAAACTTTAAACTATAACAAATTGGGTGCCAAATTGGTATTATGCTTCTCTCCCAAACCAGGTGACACTGTAGCACTCTTCCACAACCTGCCAAAAACCCTTCACCCCACAAAAACCATCACTCTCACGAACCCCACATACTTAACCCCACATCACAAACATTAATTTCCACCCTGGCAATCCTAAACCTTCCTATTGGTTGAGATTTGAAGACCAAATTCAACGACTGTGATCATTTTACTTGGAGAACAAGATGAATCAAGGGCTGGATGAAGACTTTTAAAGCTCTCTCACAACTAACACAACTAGCACAAGTTTGAAGACCAAAAGAGTTCAAGTATTCGACTATAAATACTTAGCTTATGTTCACAGGAGGAGTGTAACTCGTTTTTAAATCTTTGTCATTTAAAATTCCGTCAATTTACTTTTAAAAGTCTTATAATCCTTTTTAATGTTTAATGAAAATTTCAAAGTTTAATGTTAAGCAAATTCTGTTTTATTAATCTTATGTTCTAAAGTCCTAAAATCTATTTTGCAAGTCACTTCCATAAGCTTTTCTAAGTTTATTACATTTGTTCAACTTATTTAAGCTCAATCTATAGCTTATTGAGTTTGTTACTGTTCCATCAAAAATTTGTTCAAGTATCATTTTGGAGCAAGGTAAATCATGGATGGCCTTGGTTTAGTGCTTCTTGGGAAGCTTTAGGTTGGTTATAATCTGTTTTGGAAGCTTAAGTTCCATACCAAAGGCTTTGGACCTTTGTAAGTTCCTTCTCTTTCATTTTAAGTGATTTTTATGCATTTACTTATAGTTTGCTTAATGTATGCTTAATCTGTGTTTTTAATGCCCTTTAGATGTTAATTATGCTTATTTGATCTTGTTTTGTGATTGTCATAACCTGTTTTTAAGTTAAAATGCAATTTTAGATTTTAAAGGGGTGTTTGGATAGAAACTGTTTTTGCTCTAAAAAGTGTTTTGGTCATTCAAAGTTTATAAACCCAACTTCAATTCATCATTTATAAGTTTCTAATCATGTTTAGTCAAGTTTTAATCAAGGTTTTGAAAGTTTTCAAGTTTTTATATGCATATGATCAAATATGTGGTCATACTTAAGTTTGTGTATGCAATTCTTTGATTTTGAGTTTTAAGGCTTAAGTTTTGTGTTTTTATGTTCAAAATACAGTCTAATTTATGTTTAAAATCTAGTTTTAGATGTTTAAGGTCTGTTTTATAGTTTAAAGGTAAATGGGTCAAAATAGTTTCTTGCATACTTGTATGGGTCAATTTATAGCCTTTTTCATTAGTCTTTTTTTATGTCTTAAATATGTTTCAAAATACTTTTTGAAAGTTGATTATTGTAGCTTATAGTTTAAGCTTTTCAGTTGTATAAGCCACTAAGCCATAATGTTCCATTAAGCCCTTCAAAATTAAGCTCAAAAGTCGAGGTTTAGACTGTCTTTATTTACAAAAATACCACTGTCATGCTAATTTGCTTATTTTGAAGTTTCTGCTTATCCATTTTGCTTATTTATGCTTTGCTTTTGATAATTAGGTTAGATAGATTCAGTGTGTAGCTTATTTGCTAAGTTATAAGCTCTTTTGAGCTTATTTGCTCAAATGGCTTAGATTTTAAGTGTTTAAGTGCTTTTTAGAGTTCTACTTATTTTGTGGCTTATTTAGTTTAGGTTTTGCTTAGATATGCTTGTTAAATACTTAGGATTATCTGTTTTAGCTTATTTTGTTTGAGTTTAGCTTTTTTAGCTTATTTGAGCTTATTTACATTTTTAGCTTAAATTTTTTAGTAGAAAAGCCCTTTAGTGATTCTGTCATTTCTTGCTTAATTTAGCTTATCCTGTCTGCTTATTTTTGTTTGTACATGCTTATTAGGACTAGGACTTTATTTGTTTAAGCTTATTTTCCTTTTCTTATTTGCTTATTATGTTTAAAAAGCCAAAAAGTTAAGCCTAAGTCACTTAGAGTAAAAAAGGCAATCTGTCAGTTTTAATTAGCTTATTTCTGGCTTATTTTTAGTTTTAAAAAAAGTTGTCTTTTTAAAAATTGCTTATTTACAGCTTAAGTTTAAGTTTGTAAAAAAATGTTCAAAAATAAAACACTTGGGTAAGGGGAAGTCAAGGGTGAGCAGGGCTCGAACCCCTGACCTCTACCCTCTTAACCAAGCATTTAACACGCACACACTCTACCATCGACACCAGTAGGGCCATCTGTTAGAGTGTTGCAATGTTTATTATATAAGGGGTTTTTCTCCTATTTGATTATCAGCCCTTTTGGGCTTATTTACGGCTTATTTCGATAAGTTGTTTTCTCCTTTTTATTTTTCTTAGGATTTTAACTGTTTAATGAACTTTCCTTGAATTTTGTAGATTTTTATAAAATAGTTTGGTATTTTTAATCATTTTATTTCATTAAAAGTGTTTTTAATTCATAATAAAAAATATAAAAGTCAAAAAAATATCATTCTTTTTCCTAAAAATTTCTTTTATCGTTTAGGACTTAGGAAAATTAAATTTGCATTCGTAGGGTTAAAGTTTTAGAATTTCGATTTTTAAAGAACGGGATTTGGTCCCGTTATCATTTTTCTTCGTTTTTTTACCTTAATTGCTCTCGTTTTCGGGTTTCTTTTCTTTGTTCTTGCATTTTAGTCACTTAGGATTTATAAAAAGTTAAAAAATCATTTTAGTATCAAATTTTGATAAATTAGGTTTTAAGTCACGTTTTTTTAGGATTCCCGTTATTGTTTTTAGGGTTTTAGCTTTAATTACTTTCGTTTTTAGTTTGCTTTACTTGTCTTAGCATTTTTTTTGTAGAATAGAAAACCAATCCAATTTGTGATTATTCAAGCATAAATTCTCAAACTTAACCTTGATTTTCAAATTCACGCTTCGACGGGAAACGACCCGGGAAGGTTTTTAGGGTTTTTGCTTTAGATAAAAGTAGAAATCTTCTTAAAAGCCTTACGGAATTCTTACTCTTCTATAATTGATATTTTTCCTTATTTATATATTGATATTATATATTTATTATATATTATATATTTATATATATAGTAAAGGATTGAAGTCAATTTTTGGCGCCGTTGCCATGGAGGTGTGTAAGCGATTGTCGTTTCGACGTTTGACAATTAGTGCTTTGAAGATCCTTCCTCGCGAAGTTATTTGTTTTATTTGTGAATATATAAAAAAATACAAAAATATTTTTCATTTTCTTTTATTAGTATATTTATAAGATAAAAACAAGAAAAATCAAAAAATATAAAAACATTGTCTTTAATAAAGAATAAAAACCATCATCAATATAATGCTCTCAACTTGAGCATTATCATAATAAGTTCCCAAATCAAAGATTCAAAACTTGCCTTTGTGTCACTTGTGAAGTACGGCTCACCTTTAAGAGATTAACAAACTATAAGAGGGGTATAAGGAGGGTTGTTCCGAGGAACTACGACCCGAAAGGAGAAGGTTTTTAATAGCTTCGCGCTTTCCCGCTCCTCCGCTCCTTTGTGCGTTTTTCTTTTAGAGAGCTACCGTGAAGCAAGTTGATTATTGGTTTAAGTTATTCGGTCTCATTTTGTCCTTTAATAAAATATGTTGTTTAAAAAACTCGAAAAACCAAAAATAATCTCCTTTAACCTCTTTGCCATTTAATTCTTTTCTTAACCCTCTATATTGTTTAATTCTTATGGCGTCACTCGATTATCGTTTGAATCCCCTCTTCACAATTAAAGAGTGTTCGTCTTGTGGATCTTTGTATAATAAAGAATGTTGTTGTTCGAATATGAGTTCCGTTGGCAAATTTGTTCATGATTCTAATAAAGCTCCCGACTCACCACCACATCCCCACACGATTTCGTCCAACCAACGTCATTGCTTTCATTGTAAAGATGTGTTAGGAGATGGTGAATTTTGTCAACGATGTACTTGCATGAGGTGTGGAAGTGGTCTTAGCAAAGGACTTTGTTTGATTTGTGCTTCAAGATATGGAAATAATCCGAATCCGAATTCTTTAAATGATTCTCCAAATATTTCCGAAAATGTTTCACAAAGTCCTCCACTAATCGACCATCATTGTTGTTACGGGTGTGGTGATTCGTTAGACGGTATCTTTTGTCAACGATGTACTTGTGAGTCTTGTGGGAACGGTGCTCATTATGGCTATAATTGTCCGCCGAAAGTTCCGACTATCTCTAATTCGGAACCATGCAACAATCAAACCGTTGATGAGCACCCACAAACATTGCCAAGTTTTCATCCGACATGCTATTCTGGAGATGAAAATTCATTCACTTATGATTCCAATCTTAATTTTGTGGATGATTCTCCAAACCCACCTCCACAACCCCCGACGTATTCTTGTGAGTTTTGTGGGAATGATGCTCATTATGGTTACGATTGTCCACCCCAAGTTCCGTTTATCTATAATCCGGAACCGTGTTACAATCAAGAATTTAATTTCCATAAAATCTTCAAAGTTTTCAAAAACAATATATTTGTTGTACCCGCTGTGGGGGCCCGCATGAGACTTTTCAATGTCAACAATTGATCTTCGATGAGCCTTATCGTGAAAACTGCGAGGGACCTCATATGAGTTTTCAATGTCAATCGATGAATCAAAATTATTACGAATCTAATCCGTGTTATGATTCTAATTCTTTCAGTTTTGACCAAATTCAACCCCCGCAGTATTCCATCGATAGATCCCCAAAATGATAACCACCTTTTTAGGGGTAATTATATATTAAATAGTATAATAAAATATCAAATATAAAATCCCCGCAAGTCAACCCAGTCAACCCTTTAGGAAAAAGGTCAACAAACTCACGGGTATGATATAAATAATTTTGGGCAAGTGATCACCCGGGTCGTTCTCCCAACGAGGCGTGCAAAGGAAGGTCGAAAGTCGGTTTGAATAAAAAAAAAGATTTTGATTGGTTTTTCTAATTCTACGGGAAAAACAAGTAAAGCAAACTAAAAACGAAAGTAATTAAAGCTAAAACCCTAAAAACAATAACGGGAATCCTAAAAAAACGTGTCTTAAAACCTAATTTATCAAAATTTGATCCTAAAATGATTTTTTAACTTTTTTAAATCCTAAGTGACTAAAATGCAAGAACAAAGAAAAGAAACCTTAAAACGATAGCAATTAAGGTAAAAAACGAAGAAAAATGATAACGGGACCAAATCCCATTCTTTAAAAATCAAAATTTTAAAAGTTTAACCCTACGAATGCAAATTTAATTTTTCTAAGTCCTAAACGATAAAAGAAAATTTTAGAAAAAAGAATGATATTTTTTTTACTTTTATATTTTTATTATAAATTAAAAACACTTTTAATTAAATAAAATGATTAAAAATACCAAACTATTTTATAAAAATCTACAAAATTAAGGGAAAGTGCATTAAACAGTTAAAATCCTATAAAAAATAAAAATGAGAAAACAGCTTATCGAAATAAGCCGTAAATAAGCCCAAAAGGGCTAATAAGCAAATAGGGGAAAACCCCTTATATAATAAACCTTGCAACACTCTACCAGATGGCCCTACTAGTGCCGATGGTAGAGTGTGTGCGTGTTAAATGCTTGGTTGAGAGGGTAGAGGTCAGGGGTTCGAGCCCTGCTCACCCTTGACTTCCCCTTACCTAAGTGTTTTATTTTTGAAGTTTTTTTTTACAAACTTAAACTTAAGCTGGAAATAAGCAATTTTTAAAAAGACAATTTTTTTCAAAACTAAAAATAAGCCAGAAATAAGCTAATTAAAACTGACAGATTGCCTTTTTTACTCTAAGTGACTTAGGCTTAACTTTTTGGCTTTTTAAACATAATAAGCAAATAAGAAAAGGAAAATAAGCTTAAACAGATAAAGTCCTAGTCCTAATAAGCATGTACAAACAAAAATAAGTAGACAGGATAAGCTAAATTAAGCAAGAAATAACAGAATCACTAAAGGGCTTTTCTACTAAAAATTTTAAGCTAAAAATGCAAATAAGCTAAAAAAGCTAAACTCAAACCAAATAAGCTAAAATAGATAATCCTATGTATTTAATAAGCATATCTAAGAAAAACCTAAACTAAATAAGCCACAAAATAAGTAGAACTCTAAAAAGCACTTTAACACTTAAAATATAAGCCATTTGAGCAAATAAGCTCAAAAGAGCTTATAACTTAGCAAATAAGCTACTAACTGAATCTATCTAACCTAATTATCAAAAGCAAACCATAAATAAGCAAAATGGATAAGCAGAAACTTCAAAATAAGCAAATAAGCATGACAGTGGCATTTTTGTAAATAAAGACAGTCTAAACCTCGACTTTTGAGCTTAATTCTGAAGGGCTTAATGGAACATTATGGCTTAGTGTCTTATACCACTGAAAAGCTTAAACTATAAGCTACAATAATCAACTTTCAAAAAGTATTTTGAAACACATTTAAGACATAAAAAAGACTAATGAAAAAGGCTATAAATTGACCCTTACAAGTATGCAAGAAACTGTTTTGACCCATTTGCCTTTAAACAATAAAACAGACCTTAAACTTCTAAAACCAGATTTTAAACGTAAATTAGACTGTATTTTGAACATAAAAACACAAAACATAAGCCTTAAAACTCAAAATCAAATAATTGCATACACAAACTTAAGTATGACCACAGATTTGTTCATATGCATATAAAAACTTGAAAACTTTCAAAACCTCGATTAAAACTTGACTAAACATGATTAGAAACTTATAAATGATGAATTGAAGTTGGGTTTATAAACTTTGAATGACCAAATTCCAGGTAGCACTTTAGATATCGACTCTCAGAAGAAGTCGTGTGTAGCTTTAAGCATACTTAATTAACGCTTAGGATTTACGTAGAGACCCTGTCTTTAAAAACATGGAGGACAATGTTTAGTTCTAGTATGCGGGGGGATCTATCGATTTGATTGTGGCCCGCAAGCCCGTAGTTTTCACGTATCCTATTTTTACACAATAAAATTTTTAAAAAACATATCGTGATTTTTGTGCAAAAATATTTAAAAATTTCCAAAGATTAAAAAAAAGGTTTTGTCTCACTATTTTTTTGACGTTTCCTGCTATGGGTTGGAATAAGGAATAAATTTTGAACTCGATAGAGCGTGTTGGATGCTCTGCTTTATTCCTATAACTTTTTAGACTAAGCATTCGCGGATCTATTGCGAAGAGATGAAAAATGATAGAGTTATTATGAGTTAAGCTAAGACAAGTTTATTTGGACATCTTAAGAGTCTATGTATGTAATTGTGGCTTTTTCTCTCATAAGCTCCATTACCGGACATCAATAAATACTTTTTCTTTATCAAAATCGCCTTATTACGACACAGTGCTATTCTTTAAAACCTCAAACTTAAATCAACAACCTTTCCCTCCCCCACCCCCCCCAGAGCAAACCTCTTTGTCCAACAAAACATTTTAGGTCTTAGTTCAAAATTTTATACTTAAATTTATAAAAAGAGTCGATCTTTATATATCCATCGGTATAAAGTTTAATGAATAAAAAAGAAAAAAGAGAAAAATGAGTTGATGATAAGGTAAAAATATAAACGTGTGGGTGATACAGTTTACTGCCTCTTGCGGCCTCACAAACCAGATGTTGCGTCGTCTTCAAAGAGAAAGGGCCCATTAGTAAGTATAATAATCGGAGGACTGATAAAAGTTTCCTACATTTGACGGCTCAAACTGATGTTGCAGGCTTTCTAAAATGTCAAGGATTTCAATTGCCTCATGTGTTTTATTTGAATGTTAGGGGCAATAACTGTAATTGTATTAATATAGGGAAATTTCTTGTTATCTTAAATTTCAATGATGCTTTTGAACTAAGACCATTTCATTTTAGTTGTGTTTTTTTCTAAATAAGTATGTAATAAACGGAACTAATAGTTTTCGAACGAAGGTCCGTTGAGTCTCGATACTAGTCTATGTGGGTGTCAAAAGCCTGGTCAATTCAGCCGCAAGGTTGGGGATGTGCCGAGACGAAAGTCGTTACAGGCGGTGATTGCGCCTTCAAAGATCGTTATTCCTCTGGGGAACGTGAAGCAATAGAAATTTTGTAAAAAAGTTTATCCATGGTTGAAATTCGAAATGGCACATTCACCTAATATATAATAATTGTCGGGAGTGAAAAGTTCACAAGTTACAAATATGAGTAGTGTTAGCATCTTAACTTATATTTAACGGTGATTTCGTTTTAAGCTTGGTTTAGGAGAGTAAAAAGTCTAGGGTACATGATATTTATACTTATTGCGGCATTTAGGGATTGAAATGTTTCTTTGTTCTGAATGGATCCCTTAAGTTATAATTTAACGAAAGTCAAACATTTAGTTTGTTGCTTAAAAGAAAAGATACAAAAAACATGAGAAAAAGAATAAATTTAACAAAAATATGTGTGGTAATAAGTGTAGATTTATAAATGGTAAAAACGGGGCTTTTCAAAACTTATGAGTCTTTAATTCCCCTTGATGAACACTTAGCTACTCTTTCGACCATGGTATTAGTTCTCGTGAGTATTGTAGATTCTGATTTCTTAAGTGTTACTTATAGCATGTGGTAGATGGAAAGACAATAGTTAAGTATGGGGGATTGTTTTGGTTCGGGCTTAATACCATACCATCCCATTAAAAAAAACCGTAATTAAATGACAAAAAAACGTACCAAAATATAAATTGTATTTGTTTGTTTTAACTTTCTCTTGTGCAGAGAAACGGATATTCGACAAAAGGCTACGAAAAACGACAGTCTCAAGAATGGACAAAACGAGCACGGAATGGAAAAGCGTGAAAAAGCCAAAGTTAAAAAGTCAAAGTCAACAGTCAACCAAAAAAGGTCAACCCCGAAAAGTCAACAGTCAAAGACGAAGCCAAAAACCCCTTAAATTTACATATCTTGGCCGTTTTCCCTTTTTTTTTATTTAAATGGGCCCATAACCAGGTTTGGCCCAAATCGAACACACTGTAACTTGTTAAGCCCACTCCTCTTTACACCTTACACCGTTTGTCTTAAGGACTAACATGTTAGTCAAAAGGACTAACGATGCAAACATACGTAACTTTAAGGCTTTAACTGTCAACTCCTATAACCCTTCAACCCCCTATACGTTTAAAACCAATTACACCCATATCTCCTATTTCCTAAAACCCGTCACCGAAATTAAACTACAACATATGATTTTCCAGCCCAATAACTACACATTTTCCTCCCCTTCTTTTGCGCTCCAAAACCTGCAACTACCACAACAACCTTCCTTTAAACTATTCCACACAACCCAACAAACCCTCAATTTAACCTCTTATTCAAGGATAGGACAAGCACACGTTGCAATCCCAAGGTTTTTGATTGTACTGGGCAAATTGAGGGCTAGGATGAATTTAAAGAAGCACAAGTGTGAAGATTGTGGGCTAGGATTTGAAGGCTGTGTTTGCTCTTACCAAGAAAAACCTTCACAACTCAAGATGGCAGAACTACATAATCGGACTATATATGTGTGTGTGTTTTTCACACAGTAGAGAGTAGTTTTTAATTTAAGTTTAAGTTTTTAATAGGATAGCTTTTTATTGTATTTTTACAGCTTATTGTATTTTTAATTCAAGTATTGTAACTTTTTTTAATGATTAATGAAAAAATTTAAGTTTAAGTTTTTAAAATTCATAGTTTTTATATGTTGTTTCATTGTTTAGAATATTTTATTAGCTTTGTATGATTTCCGATTAACGCACATTACACTTCAAAAACACAACAGAAATCGAACTAGAAAGAGTTATTAAAGGAAAAGTGCAAGTTGATTTTAGAGAGAAGATAGAGAGGAGAGAGAGATGTTTATGACGAGGAAACTAGAGATAACATTATTTAGAAAAATGAGAAGATAGATATTTTCTAGTATAAAATTATCTATGTATACCCATACACATTTTATGTGAACTTGCGCGATGTGTTAACTTAGGATCGGGCTCGGGTTTTGCTTGGGATTAAACCCAAAACATATACAATATTAGATTAACTATCGAGCCCGATTCCGGATAATATTCTATTAATTACAATTAACTTTTATTGACCGAGATCTTTAATTGACATAAATGATCGAACTCATGTTCGACTCATATATGTAAGGCTAATCTAATCTCTCCCTCTGAAGTGAGGTTCAATCGAATAACACTCCTTCATGTCGATTACTGAAGGATTGCTTTTGTCGTAGATCATGTGGTCTTGGTCTTCTCTCTTTGTTATTTGTTGCAAGCTCTGTTCCGTGTCATGCTTTGCGATCTTTACTTTTGAGCTTATGAATTATCGTTAACGTAATGCCATCTTGCCGATATCTTTAAGTGTTTGACCAACTTCTCATCACTGTGCTCATCGTTGAATAGCTTTCTCAAATCAGAGTTTGCGGAAGTCTTTGTCTTTACAGCTTGAGCTTGTCATGATAAGATTGTTCTTTGTAGACAATGTGCATCAATATGTGGTAATGGAATCGACTTTGGTTGATTGGGATACGTCACCACCGTTTTTTAACCTGCTAGTTTACGTTAGTGAAATCGAGAAATTGTTTTGAAAATTAATCGACGTATTTCTTGTTCAAAGCGTTTTTTGTAAAACATCGGGAGTTTTAATATTTTTTATCAAAATTCATCAAACCTTCAATTCATTTTTCTGGACAAATCTGATATCCAGTATGTCACAAGTTGATGCAATATAGAATCTGCAAGTCACCTACCAAGAGGCTTGTTTGATGCTGAACTAAAGATAGGGTTTCCGTGTCTTCATTGTGAACGACTACAGTATTACTAAGACTGTTTCTGTCAATTTTCCAAATATATTGCGTTGGACTCTTGATAACAGCTTGTTTGATGTGAATGTCTGTTGATGTTCAAACAAGAGTTCTTACTTTTTTGATTTTGTTTTGAATGGAATTGTGATGCTAACGAGATTTGATTGAGCTCTCTGCTCTAGACTTGATTCGCAGAGCTATTATGGTTTTAGTCTCGGAGCTGGTGCATATTGCCACCCTATTCAATATCAACAATCTCGGAATAAGATGACAATAGATAACGGTGTGTATCTTACGGCGACAAATGATTGGACCCCCCCCCCCACCAAGTTTTCTGTTGAGAGAAACCCGATGGCTGGAAGGGTTGTGCATTTGCATCACTGGGTCCTATGATGTCGTTATTCAATCGTCTAGCAATAAACTTGTGATTCTGACAGCATATGTATGACCCGGTTTCTGCCTTTAAGTTGTTGTGGAGGGCTTCTTTCTTTAGACTCCTTTATCCCATCAATGTTTCTTTTCATTTGTTCAACGTCCTTCAATGCTTACTCAGGACATCTTAATAACACCTTGTTGTGATTGTTCCGTAGTGTATAGCTCAATCATTAGTCGGCATTTGATTCCCATATACATTCATCTTAATCATACCTAAGGACCTGCTATTTCTAACTTTGGATTATTCTTGGGTAAGATCCTCTGATTCTGGTGGGTCATAAGATTGACTTTCTAACCTAACCATTATTGACTTCAGATTCGTCGTGAAATTAAGATGTTGTTGGGTATAGATCGAACCTTAAAACCTTTTTTCGTTTTTTTTAGCACATTTGAGTCGAAATTAGATTCATATTTTAATTACATTGTCTCCCTTGTTTTAATAATAAAGCCCTTAGTTTTTGAAAAATCCTTGTGATTAAAATATGTCTTTGAAAAAATTCTGTGGGAGAAAATATGGGTATGCATGAATGGTGTGGACATTTTGATAATGTATTTTTGATAACAACATTTCATGAGAAATTATGGTCTTTGATGATGTAGTCCTAAGAACATTAAAACTTTGTTTTCGAAAAATCCCCCTCAAAAAATAGGACCCATTGAAAATTGTTGTCTTTTGAAACATTGTGGGGTTGGAGTGTTTGAACACACAATTTGAATAAGATATGATTTGTCATCAAGAAAAGAAATTCTTGAACAATCGTCTTCTGTGTTCAACTTTTTGAAAAAACCAAATGTTAGGGACTTCTCTTCTAACGTTATGGGTGTAAGCGCACTGAAACGATACACTATCCATTTTCTTGAGCTAAGATATTGAATGTCTTGTAAGTAATCGCTAAAGACGCGGTAGAAGATGGAAAACGTTAATTTTCTTCGTTGTAGAGGATAAGTTATAAACCTTCCTTTATTGAAGTCCGGGTTAGGTATTGATATTTGCATATAAGCCATTAGAAAAATTAGAAATGAACATTGTTTTGAAAACTATTGGAATCTCTCGCTCGGAACTTTCATTTCACCACCCGTGTCAATGTAATGTCGACATTTCTTAAGCACGTTAATAATGGTTATCGATTCCAAGATACAGTCGAGAAGAATCTTTTTGGGAAAATTTTCTGTTTTTCTGACTTGGTATATTCTTTTACCTGTTTGTCTTCAGCATTGCTATATGCTGGTTGAATGTAATTCAAATAAATCTTGTCGTGAGGTAGCTTTCTGATGTTAACTGCTAGAGGAAGACAACTTTTGGATCCGCTTTGAACTTTGACGGTTCATGTTGTGGTCCTTAGTGGAATTGAATTTTGAGTTCTGACCGGTATGATCAGAAGTCATTTTGATGAAGACCGAGGCTGAGACTGTTGTGACAAACGGTCATTGCCAGTGAAGACCGAGGCTCTGATTTCTGCTGTTGCGGTCTAAACATACTGTTTTAAACTTTGAGGAACGGGGCTGTGAAGTGTTATTTTCAGCAGACTGATCATTTTATGATTAGCTCATTTTTTGTGATGAAAACCATTTCTCGGCACTGGGTTTTTTAGATATCAGTTATTTCAGCAAACACTCCTTAGATTTTCCTGCTTTTCATTGTATAGAGCATTTGCATTTAGGGTCAAATTCTTTGTTGCTTTTGACCATGAAATGATTATACCTGCCTTCAACCCGGAGTTTGTTTGCTTGCGTAGATTTTGAGGGTAATTCTACCATTGAAACATGCTGTGGGTTCCACTATCAAGTGTTGCCCGTGAAGAGTTGATAACTTTCCTGTGGAAATCCACCATAAATCAAACATTATAAAGATGCTACCCCGTGGTGTTCTCCATTTAAGATTAGGTACTAGAATGGTGTCTTTTGTGTCCATTTGTATTCTGATGGGCTTCTTTTCTATCACCAATTCCGATGCTTATTTTATTCTCATACAACTCTTAAAGTAACTCCTTGGTTTTTGGAAATGAGTGGTATTGATGGTAACTATTAGTCTTATGGTTGTTTCAACAGATTTGTTCGCTTTCTTTGGTTACTATCTCTCCCCCCCCCAATAAGACCTACATTTTAGGTTCTTCTTAGTCTTAGCATTCATGAAATTCAAAGATATCAAGAAACAGCATCCATGATCAGAATTAAAACACACAGTTTCTACATTCAGCACAAACATATGTGTTCATTTTGAAGTTTCTGGAAATTGTAGTGTTATTGTCACACGCGTTACAGATTTTGTTTTCTTAGGAATACTAGAAATCCTATGGTGGTCTTCTACTTCCTTTTTGTAACTTCACTTGACTAATGTGTTTGGCACGTCCTTATCTTCCACACCTTGTTAGCTCTTTAAGCTGGGTCATGCTTAAACAATAGTAGGGTGGAAGTTACTCTCCTGTAGATTAAGACACGTGAGGATAGTTATCCTAGAAGCAGTGAGGCAAACTGCGGTATCTCTGTTTTGTTTTGTGCTAGTGGCAATCCTATGCATTCCTGGTTTAAGCACATTCGAGTGTATTTCCGCTTGTTTTCTATTCTGAGGCAAATTCTGTAGAGTGACTTGGTTAAATAAACCATCCGACAACTATTAGTTTTAATTTTAAACGAATGTTTCGTCCTTATTTTTTTGTTTTTGTTTGAATAAACTTATCGCATTTCAGGAGAATTGAAAAACGGAGTCGGTTTTCCTAAATGTTTTGTTTTGGAATCCGTTTTGGCATATGGTTTATTAACAAACAGATGGTCTTATCAAACTGAGTTTCCACAGACTTTCCTGTTACATTTCTCAAATGAGTTTCTTTTAACTCACTTTATTGCTATGTTCTTGTCTTGCATTTGCGTTTCTAGAGCTTTCAAATCTTGTATTTTCATGATATTGTTCACGTTCTTTTCGAAATACATTAGATTGTTTTCTTGCAAACTGAGTTTGTTTTGTCATTTTTTCTTTACATTGTTGGTTAAAAGCAAGTTAGAGATAATCGAGTGTTTTCAAGTTTAGAAAAAATACTTTTTAACAGATTATTATGAATTCTTTGTTAACGCAGAGAATTCAGTTTGTTTCGAAAGCTTCTTGATTGAAAGACATTCCATTCTATAGACTTTGTGAAGATATAAGCATTGTTAATTCTTAGTATGGACCATTTAAATCAGACAGAGGAATGCAAATATGACACATATAAATTACTTTTAGACACACACTCTTCGAGAAGTAGATCATAATGTTGGAAAAGACAGCCGTTTTTAGATTCAGTCGTCAATCTCTGTGTTTCAAGGGATTCAGTACTCATTCAAACGTCTTCATGCTATTTCTCGTTTTAGTTCATGAACATCAAATAACTGTCAATTTGTAGTTTTGATTGAAAGTAGTAGGCATCAATAATGATTTTATCAAAAAACATCTTATGTATCATGAGCAGTATGGGAGTTACGAAGAACTCCTGTATGATTTGAACAAGCGTTGTTCAAAATCGTCTAGAATGATTTAAAGTTGTTTGTCATTTCGTTGTAAGCTTGTCTACTTTTTTAATGGATTTCGTATAGGGCTATGATAAGCAAAGGCAATGTTTTTAGCAATGTTTGGCTTATGTCTAACAAATGTTTTTTCTCACACATTGTCTTCCCTAGCGTATTTAGCGCCTTCAACTGATCAAGATGGGTTTTGGATGGTGGTTTGGAAGTAATTTCATTAAGACTGTTTTTGGAGATGTGTAATCATTATGGTTTCACTGTGTCTGTTATTAATTCTGGATCTGTATCTCCTTTTCATGAGTCACTGTCTCTTCGCCCCATTGGGGGCAAAATCTGTGTTGCTTGATCAGAAGTACTCATATGGGATTATACAAAACATGGTTTTTCAGATTGACCTATCTTGAGGAGACTTAGGATTAGTCAAAGTTGTTCTACCATTATATGTTGCGCATTTGGTAGCTAACGTATGAATGGTCTGAATTCGATTGATTGCGCTTTATAAAGAATTTATTCAAAAACTTAAGTTGTTTGTCCATTTCAATTCATTTTGTGTCAAAATCTCTTCCTTCCTTAACCTTTAAATCCGAAATGACCGTTACTTTTTCTCTTTTGAGTTTGACTGCTCAAATTGTGTCTTAGTTAAAAGACTTTTTTTGATAACTAACTCTCGTGTTTTGGATTGGACAACTGAAATATCATTAGGCTTTCGTTTTTAAACCTTCTTTTTGTCATGTCTTTACGAGCTTAATAGTTTAGAGGTTTCATGTGTAATTTGTTTGAAGAATGTTCTTAATCAATCGTTCGGTCATTAGTGGCTTTGTACTTCTACAAACTCATTTGTTTGTTCTGAAGTGCAAGATCAGACACATATCCCGACAAACTAGTTAGCTCCCAGAGCTCCTACCAGTCTCATCAAGGTTAGTTACTACGCACTCGCCGTTCAGTTATGGAGTCATTGATGCGTTTGCTTTCTTTAAATTGCTTTAAAAATCGTTTTTTATTCTCAGTATCAAGAGTTTAAATTGCAAATTAATTGAGCAAAGCGCAGCTACGCTATCAACACATTTGCAGCATTTTAGTGCAAACCATGACTTATCTTTATTACATATAGTTGATGACATCAGGAGTGACATTGTATCATCCTTCTCCAACAATGATGTGTCATTATGGATTCAGGTTACTCAGAATGTCGTTCTTTCATTTGCAGCCATATTACTTTCATCATGATTTATACTGTTCCAATGGCTGACACAGTAGAGTAGAAACTAGTTTCTCAGGGTGAGACCTACTGACATCTTTGCATGTAGCTGTAATGTAGCTTTACAAATTCAGGTCATCAATTCTTCATCCGTGTCCTCTAGCCAATCAGCTTGCTCTGTGTTGCAAGAGGGAACGACCTTGTTACGCTTGTTTGCACATCTTATCTTTTCATTGTGATACGCGTAGTCATTTTAAACGCTTTGGCTGTTGCATTTCCTAGATACTGCCCATATCCCTTGTAGTTAAAGCACTGTTTAGCCCTGTCTGTTTGCAGCTATCCTGACTGCTAATGTTCCTAGGCTCCTGCAACTCGTCATGTGGTCCTTTGATCCCAAACTGATTGATCTGATTGTCAGTGTTACTACCGTTGGTGGTGGTTATCTTCAGTCTTGTTTCCTGGAGTTTTTTGACGAATAAAGTTCGAAGGTTGTTGTTGTAGGTTTGTAGAGCTTGCTTTTGAAATACTTTGCAAGGAGATGCCATTTCTTTTGCATTTCCTTGCCCTCTGTAGCTTGATCCAGGATCACTGTCTTCTTTCAGAGACAGACTCAGATTTGAGTGGTAATTGTTTTGGCGATCCTATTTGCTTTGGTCGAACTGGTAGATGCACTTTGTCTTATGGAGATGATGTTGCATTTGAATGCTTTGGGTTTGGTGCTTGATTGTAAGTATCTGCACAATTTGGTTTTGAGCAGCAGCAAGAAGTGCTAATGGATTCGGCACTTTTTGCTATTCTCTCAGCACGAATATCATTAACCTCCTTCTGAAACTGCTTGAGAATGTCAATAGTCTTATGATATGAGATTGGTGTACGATGTTTTTCTGTTGCCTTGCTCAAAGCGTCACAAACCTTGACCATTCTGTTGAAGCTGTTTGAGAAATTGAACATTTCACTTGCATTGTGGTAACTTGCAAGTGTTCCTTTTCAATTTCATTCAATCAGTTTATAAAACCATGAGTATATACGATTCATGGATTCTCTGTGTCTCGAGGAAGTAAATTTCCTCAATTCCGGAAACGATTGAGTCTTTTACTCTATCTTGTATGTTCAAAGATTTCACCCTGTTGTTGCCTTCATATGGCTAATCCCACATCTCATTAGCAGTGTTGCATGCATAAACAGTTGAGTCAGATGTTTCATTCAACACCAGTTAGAAGCAGAAAATAGCTTCCTGTTTTCAGCTTTATATAAACTTTAGTTTGTTTCTTCAGACATGTTGTGTATGTCTCGGCTTCGTCATGTAATTTGGTACTTCTGGAGAACTTTACTGTTTGCTAGATGTTGCAGCCTTCTAAAAGGTCGAGGATTTCAATTGCATCATGGTTATATTAATGTTAAGTGCAATAACTGTAATTTAATAAATATAGGGAAAATTTCTTTTATTTAAATTTAAATATGCTTTTGAACTAAGACCATTTCATTTTAAGTTGTGGTTTTTTCTAAATAAGCTATGTATAAACGGGAAACCTAAGAGTTTTTGAAACCGAAGGTCCGTGAGTCTCGATACTAGTCTCTGTGGGGTGTCAAAAGCTTGGTCACTTAGCCGCAAGGTTGGGATAAGTCGCTACATTAGATGATCACGCCTTCAAACACATTATTCTCGGGTGGAACGTGAAGCATAGACATTTTGTAAAAAGTTGATCCATGATTGAAATTCGAAATGGCACATTCACCTAATATATAATAATTGTCGGGAGTGAAAAGTTTACAAGTTACAAATATGAGTAGTGTTAGCATCATAACTTATATTTAACGGTGATTTCATTTTAGGCTTGGTTTGGACTAAGTGAAAAGTCAGGGACGATGAATTTATCCTTTTTGGACATCTAAAGATTATTCTATAGGCGCTTCTTGTTCTATGACCCTAAAGTTATAAAAATAACGAAAGTTCAAACATGTTAGTTAGTTGAGAAAAAAAATACGAAAATATTAGTGGTAGTTAGTGTAAATAATAAAAATGGTAAAAACGGGGCTTTTCGAAGCTATTGTTCTTTAATTCCCCTTGACGAACACTTAGCTACTTTTCGAGGTTATTAGTCGAAGGGGATTGAGGGTCTTAGTTTTCTTAAGTGTTTACTTATAGCATTGCGTGAGGACACATCAATAGTTTAGTATGGGGGATTTTGGTATGTGCTTAATTACACATACCATTCTCCATTAAAACCAAACTTAAATGACCAAAAACGTACCAAAAATACATTGTATTTGTACGTTTTCACTTATATTGTGCAGGAAACAGATATCCAACAAAAGGACGAAAAACGAAGCCAAAAATGACAAAACCGAACATGGAATGGAAAAGCGTAAAAAAGCCAAAGTCAAAGTCAAAGTCAACCAAAAAGTCAACAGTCAAAGACGAAGCCCAAAACCCCTTAAATTAAATCTTGGCCCATTTTTCCTTTTTTTATTTAAACTGGCCCATAACCAAGGTGGCCCAATCCAACACTTAACTCTGTTAAGCCCACTTCCCCTTTACACCTTACACTTAGTCCAAAAGGACTAACGATGCAAACATATGTCAACTTTAAGGGCTTAAACTGTCAACTCCCATAACCCTTCACCCCCTATACCTTAAACCCAATTACACCTATAGTCCTTTTTCCTAACACCCGTCAAAAATTAAACTACACAGTGATTTTCCCGCCCAAAAACTTACACATTTCCTCACCTTTGCCAAACCCGCAACTACCAAACAAACCTTCCTTAACCTATTCCCCACAACCCAACAAACCTAATTTAACCTCTTCTTCAAGGATAGGACAAGCCCACGTTGGCAATCCCAAGGATTTTGATTGGACAGGGCAAATTGAGGGCTAGGATTGAATTAAAGAAGCACAAGTGAAGATTGAGGGCTAGGATTAAAGGTTGGTTTGCTCTCACACAAGAAACACAACTCAAATGGCCAAGAACACACATAACGACTATATATGTGTGTGTTTTTCACACAGTAGAGAGTAGTTTTTAATTTAAGTTTAAGTTTTTAATAGAATAGCTTTTTATTGTATTTTTACAGCTTATTGTATTTTTAATTTAAGTATTGTAACTTTTTTTTAATGATTAATGAAAATTTGAGGTGTTAAGTTTATACAAATTCTGAGTTTTTAATTTTTTGTTTCATTGTTAAGAATGTTTTATAAGCTTTGATAAGATCTTATTTGAGTTCTACATAATCTGTTTTCATTAAGCTTGTATAAGCACTTAAGAAGATTTTACCAAAAACAAAAAAAATCACCACTCAAAACTACCACAACTTATTTGGATGATAAGCTTACAATGGAAGAGCTTATGGGTGTGTACTAGCTTCTGCTAGAGCTTGTAGACAAGCTCATTTGAGCATTTAAGCCCTTGTTTAGAGCAAAGGGCAAAGTATGCTCATTTTTACTCTTTTAGCCTAATTTTCTGTCATTACAATTTTAACTGCTTATTTCTGCTTAATTTGTGTTTATTCTGCTTTTTGAATGTTAATTTTGTCTTTATTATGCTTATTTGATTTAGTATAATGCTTATCTTAATCTTTTTTAGTTTAAAATTACAAAATCTGTCCTTAAAGGGGTGTTTGGTTTAACAGCCAAAACGGGTCAAATGTGTGTTTTTATTGGTTTGGGTTACCAAGCCAAGTTTGTCAAGTTCTTTTAAAGTAATTTAATCTGTTTTATAAGGTTGTCAAGTTTTAAAATTCACTTTTAAGGTTGTTAGTATTCATTGATTGAATCTGTGAAATGTTAGATTGATATATTAGCTTATGTGCTTAGAATTTGATTAAGTGCTAGTTTTTGTCTTTTCCATGCTTGGTAATGCCTAAGAATGCAGTAGGATTAGAGTAATTTAAGTGTGCAATTGTGGTTGAGTTTTTTTTTGTAAAAAACATGTCAAGTAAGTTTCTTTTTTTAAAGTAAAAGTCCTATTTTTCAATCTCAAATTTATATTAGTAAAAATTGTTTTTAGAGTTTGAATTTTTGAGCATAAGCTCATTGGTTGTTAAAATACATCTGTTTCGGCTTATTTTAGAGTTTTTACTTCTTTTGCTAGCTTAATTTGAGGGTTGCATAAGCTACTTGGTCTTTTAAAAAAAACCAAAAAAATATGCATTCTGTGTAACAGCCCTTTTTCATCAAGCTTTTTCATAGTTTATTTTAATTTCAAAATGCTTTTTAATTAGTGATTTTGTTAGCTTATAGTATAGGCTTTAAGTTCTTACAAGTCATTTTTCCATAATGTTCCATTTAGTTGCTTAAAAATAAGCTCAAAAGGCCCCTTTTGGGCTGTTTGGTTACCAGTTTAGGCCAATAAGTCTTTTTGCTTTTCAAAGCTTCCCAGCTTAATTTAGTTGCTCAATGTTGTCCCTTATTGCTTATTAGGTATAGGTGGTGAGCTGTTTATGCTTATTTGCCTTTAAATCATGCTTATTAGTCATAAAAAAGCCAAAACTTTAGCCTTAAATGACTTAGTGTTAAAAAGGCATTCTGCCAACTTTTTAATTGCTTATTTCTAGCTTATTTTTTAGATTTGTATAAAGTTCTTTTTTAAAAAGTTGTTATTTTTGCTTATTTTATAAGTTTTCTAAAAAAAGAAAAAAATGTTTTCAAAAAAAGGAGAGGCATGGGGGTCGAACTCATGACCTCCCCCTTTGTACACACACGTCCCAAACAACACACACACTAACCATTGACACCAGTAGGGCTATCTGTTAGCCCTACAACTTACTTTTCTTTTATACTCTTTTTAACCATTAAGCTTTCAGCCACATTTTGCTTATTTGCAGCTTATTTTTAAGCTGTTTTTCAAAGCTTTTATTTTTCATAGAACCAGAACTGTTCAAGCTACTTTTCCTTAATTTTTTAGATTTTTCTCATTTAGTTTAATATTTTTAATAATTTTTTCTTATTAAAACAGTTTTTAATTCATAAAAAATTAAATAAAAATATATATATATATATAATTCTTTTTTTAAAAATTTTCTTTTATCATGTAGGACTGTAGAAAATTATATTTGCTTCCGTCGGGTTAAAATTCTAGATTTTAATTTTTTAAAGAACAGGATTGAATCCTCACCTCCCCCCCCCCCCTCCCCCCCCCCTTTCCCCCCCCCCCACCGTTAAAGTTTTTTTTTTTTGTGTTTTTAAGGAGTAACAACTGGTGTGGTGTCAGGAATAGTAGTAGGGATGGTACCAAACAAAATCTCTCGTCCAATAGGTGTCCCCACGCTATCCTCAGATGAATCCGAAGAAATCGAGATAACTGAAATAGCCATAACCTGCACAAGCAAAGTTCATATAAATCATCTTTATATCAACCATGCATGATGCAAAAATATGAATGGGTGAATGGGTAACTGGATGAATGCAAAATGAATGAATGAATGAGTCATCGAGCACGTCATGATAGGATGAAATAAGAAATACTTAGAAATATTAGATATACTTAGTATTTAATACGTATATATTATTTACGTAGTACTTAGTTATGTATACGTACTATGTAAGGTCACGTAAGGCACATAATCACGTAGGATCACATACTGGTTATAGTCCAGACCTAGTTTATACTACCTGGTTCTCTATAACCTTGGCTCTTGATACCAAACTGTCACACCCCCAGACGGGGCCTGGACGGAATACGTGTCCGGAGGCGTGACTTTATTGAGCATCTCAAGTACAAAGCATAAAGAACGACCTCTAAGGGTACGTTTTGAAAAATAAACACCGTTGCAAAGTTTTAAAATAATAATAATAAGTTTTACATCGATTAAATTTAAAAGATTCAAAGTTAAAATGCGGAAGCTTAAATAAGTTCAACAACGGTATTTAAAGACATAGATAAATCTCTGGTAAACCGGTACAGGCAAATAGACTTCACATAAGTCAATCAACAGCATCCATGCTAAGCACCTGAGAAAAACATGCTTAAAACGTCAACATAAAGTTGAGTGAATTCATAGGTTTAGTTCAAACGTTGTTATAGTGGACCACAAGATATCAAAACGTATGCGACAGTTATAACAGATACAACTTCACATAAAAAGTATTTACGTTGCACTAAGCTCATGACACTGAAGCTAATTACGCATGTTAGCATGTACATTGCTATAAGTATTTGTGTGCCCTTCCAGGTGTCCGACCAAAGACAACCTAACCAGTACGACATGACATATATCCGTTTATCGGGCGCCCCGTGGGTAGTGAGCGCTACTCACCCGGATAGGGATAATTAGTCCTAATAGATCTATTTATTCATTCGCGCTCCCTCGACCGGTCCTCCAGTCAAGAGATTGACAGTTCATGATAGTTCGGGCAGTAGTGGTCTAAAAGCTACTTAGGCAACACGTAAACAGGGAAAATCTCACGTAAAGTACTTGTGTCCAGTTTTAAAACAAGCAATGTTTCTCACCCCAAGTTATAAAACATCTAGTCAAAACGAGTAAAAGAGTGGGGCAATGAACTCACCTTATACGAGTAGGATCAAAAGAAATCAATAAAGTAAAAGTGGATCTCACGGTCCTAGCGACAACCTAGCATATAGTTGTCGTTTAAGAATGATGTACAACGAATAACGCTTAACGCAAGAACTGATCATTCGAGCATGAGTAGACACGGCGTATCCTTTTCAAAACGTACTTTCGAAAGTTATAAGTTTTGACAAGTCTCGACACTTCAAAACATCTTAGAAAATATTTCGTCTTTTAGTGACCCGACACATCGCCGTTGACTCAATAACCGCAAACGTTGACTTAAACTTGACACTTAACGTTTTTCTACATTTTATCATAAGTTTGAAAATAAAAGTATATTTTTGATGCTTTTATAAAGTTTATGAAATTTCGGCATGACCTTTCTAAAAATATCGACTTTTCATTTTTATCAATCTCGACACGTGAAAATATCCATTTTACAAAAGTACATCCTTTATTGACTCGAACGATTATCCGATCTATTTTCGACAACACCTCAAATATCTCAACAAATCCGATCTAAACCTAAACCTCTTCGACTTTCATTGTACGCTTTCAACAAATCCAACATCTAACTTAATCTCTTCGCCAACAATATTTAAACTTAATATACGATAAATCTTAAATAAACGATATAGCCGTAATAATAGCAATATATATATATATCAACACAGTCACAACGAATTTTTAAACGCAAAAGTACAACTACTTTTTATGTTCTTCCATTTATAAATAGAAATATTAAACTTTGAGACTTGTAGTTTTATAGAAAACTAGATAATGATTTTCACAACGATCCGCTTTGTACACCTTGTTCGGAATGATCATACGAATGCAAAAGTACAACTTATTTATGAAAAAGTAAAGATGACTTACAAAGAAACACGACGAAAGATGAATAGAAACTAAGAACAACCCAAACGTTGTTTTACAAAATACCCGGATGAAATAACAATCAACTCGAACAATATGTCTTCGAATGTTTTTGATCAAAGATGAAAAATGTGTGGATTTGTATGTGTATGCATATGGTTCGTGGGTTTTGGATGAGCAAGAGAGAAAGAAAGAGCAAATGTAAAGTGTATGTGTGTGAATGAAATGAGAAATGAGATGAATACATGTATATAATACCAAGGTTTACTTCACACACTCAATGTGTGTGTGTGTGTGCCGAAAATAAGACAAGAAGGGGGAGGGGGACCAAAATGATCCATAAATGAGGGTTTAGGAAAGGACTTCATGCTAGCAAAAGTTAGGGAAATGTATCCCATGATTTACATTTCAAATTTTGGCATCCTAGAGGTGTTGGTACTTGCTTGACCGGTTATACACAAAGGAGGGGGGGGGGGACCAAAATGGTTTCCCACATTCTAGGAGAGTTAGTGCTCATTCATGAATTCATTTCCAAGGTTCCAAGTATGTTCTCATAGTTATAGTTTTAAACATGTATCACGTAACTAACGAAACGAGTAACGGTAACACGGAAAATTAAGAAATTTTAAATATTGTCTTAAAACATAAAAGCGTGGCTATTGCCAAAATACTACAACGTTTGGTGTCCCGGTTCGCTCCCGGTGACGATTCTCAGATAATAACGAAATAACATCCCGGTTAAACGGTAAAGCTAAACGAAACATTTAAAAATTCAAATTTTTACACGAAAACGGCTAATTTATTGAACGAAAATTCTCAGGTTGTCACATTCAGTATCCAGAAATGTGTGTGTATCATAGTGTGCTTCCAATGAGAGTCTAGACATAGAAAAACGCGTGTAGACTTATAGTAGTTAGATAGTTAGTTAATAGATAGTGTAGCCTCAAGGATCATTGATCCCTGTTACAGGTGGTAATCGTATTATCTTGATCAAATAATATTGGGGCTTGGAGTGTTAATGAAGAAACTTTGTTACAATATCATTGTTCTTATGTTAATTCTGCTATACATAGGTTGTGTTCAATGTTATGGTTAATCCTAGATATAGTTCTAAACAAACTGAGCTTAAACGATCCTATCAATTGGTATCAGAGCCTGGTGGCTCGTGATATCTAGGATCTACAAGGTTTTGTAGAAAAAGGGAAGTTGGTGTTGTTCATAAATAGTTGCTGCTGGTGTCGATTGGTTTTTGACGATTCTGTTTTCAGAAGACACTAAGTCTGTTGGCAATCGTTTGACACATCAGGTCGTGGGAAAGGAATCTATAAAACTTGCTAGTGAAGGTTTACGTTCAATGTTTTATGTTTACTGCTGCAGTTAAGCTTTTGAAAGTATAAGTGAATTGATGGTGTTTATTGACAGTATATTTTATGCTGCCAATATACTTAGTACTGCCAGCATTAAACAGTTAATATTGTTGGTTGATAATATGATTTCGTAACATCAATTTTGGTTTCGGAAAGTGAAAGAAAACTGAGTCACCTTGGTTATAACCGAGTTAACTCAGTCCTGTTTAAACACAGGAACATACCCGAAATCAAAACTACATCAACAACACAGTACCAACAACACCAAATCCAAATCTACTCAAAATCACATCATCTTCAAACTCAATCCACAACTCTCCTTTACACGATCATTACTTTAAACCAAATCAAACCAAACAACAATTAAAACCATACTATCCTAACTCCCATCCATCAATCAAAACACGACTCAAAACCGACTCAAAAAAACACAACAACAAAGATCTCAGTTCCTATATTCGTGTAACATAACCATGGTATGATCTTTATAAGATACAAAACACGAAATAGTTCATCATCGATCTTGGACTCAAAACAAACGATACAAACCTACCAGAGGTCTTAGAAAAGACCTTGAAGCTGAAAATAATCTTTGTTCTTGGTTCTCGTTCATGGGTTTGGGTTTGTAGCTTTCATTCGTGGTTGATAAAGAAAGGCATAGATGACTTATTGAGTGTTACATATGAAAGTTCTGGATTGGTGGTCTTTGAGGACAGGATGTTTTCTGTGTATGAGTGAAGAGATAAGATGGAAGACAGATAGAAGATGGTGGCGTATGATTTGGATTACGTGGTTTATCAGTTTTGGATCTATTTTTTTGGAGAGAATACTGTGTGGTAGGCGGGGTGAAAAAGGATTAGGGTTAGTTTTATCTTAATAATAAGGGCACGAGTTTTATTAAAACACGTTTGGCAGGCCGAGAATTGATTATTTAATTTTGGGTTAGTGAAGGTTTAGTAGGCAAATTATAACCATGAGTATCAAATTGAAAGTTGGGCCTGGTATGTTACTTATGGTTTATTAATTTTGGTACTTTGTGATTATGATGAGAACAGTTGTAAGTTTTAATACTGCTTCAAACTTATTTCTACTGCTAGTTTAAGTAGTTACTACTGTTGGCTTCAAACTGTTCGTTACTACTGTTTAAGTTTAAGAGTAGTTACAACTGTTAGTAGTGTCCGATATCTGACAACACGATGTTTGGTTCTCGGATGGATAAAAGATTCAGGACAGAAAAGGATTCAGATTCACTTTTATTATTTAAAGGCTATTTTTAGGATTTATTGAAGATGTGATTACAGAGACGATTAATTATCACTTATTTGAAGTTGAAGTGGAATTACTTGGGTACGTGTTCTTATCATATCTTAAAGTGGGTGTTACACTTTGAAGATAACTTGTTCGTGCTTAGAAACGATGTGACGAAGACTTGATAAATTTAGCAAAGGTGTGTGATCTAACTTATGGTGCTCAATGCTCACATTTGCTATCACTTTGGTTATGTGTCTCATAAAAGATAAGGATTTTGTCAAGAGGTTGCGATCTACTTATATTTTGGTCTTGGTATGAGTTCGAAGTCACATAGATAGTACAAGATATAAGACACAAGTTTTGGTTATTCTACTTCAACATCAAGTTCATAATACTTAGTTTTCTTCATCAGTAATCATTACATAGAGCCTACAGAATTGAAGATTCAAGAAATGGTTAACATATGGGTTTCAGGGGAAGCTTATTGTTAAAATGTTTAACCATTTACATGTATCATCGAGGTAAAGGTTTTTACTACTGCTAGTCATTATTAATATTGCTAGTTTAGATTTCTACGGCTTGGATTCATTATTCTTATTATGCGTCATGGAGGATAATTAAAGTCATTGGAAAGTTTGGGTTAGTAGTGTGATATTGGTTTGAAGTGGTTGAAAATAAAGTTGCTTACATTCATAAGTCCCCTATTAGATTATGACAAAAAGGGGAAGAAATATTAACAGGTTGCAACTTGTAGATCCTTGGTGTGGCATGGTACAAAGGAAATCTACTTAAGGGGAAGTTTGTTTCATTCAGGGAGATCCATGATCTCAACTTCAGGGGAAGCTTTGATTAAAGGCTTTATGATGAAGTTCATACAAGAACATTGTTTGTTTTGTCATCATCAAATAGGGGAAGATTGTTGGGAATTATAGATTTGATGAGACAAAAGAAACAAGTAATAAAACAAAAGGATCAAAATCATCATTAAAGAATTCTACAAGCTGGTGGAGAATTATGGAAGATATTGTCAAAGATATCAAAAGATGAAGATTCTAGAAGATCTCCTTAAGAAGATAAAGATAACAGAAGATATTTCTTAATGTTTAAAAGATTTACATGTTTATATCTTTATGTTAACTTCCTTTGTAATTTATGATCTCTCTATATAAAGAGATCATAGACACATAGTTTTAGTATCCAGAAACGTGTGTGTATCATAGTGTGCTTCCAATGAGAGTCTAGACATAGAAAAACGTGTGTAGACTTATAGTAGTTAGATAGTTAGTTAATAGATAGTGTAGCCTCAAGGATCATTAATCCCTGTTACAGGTGGTAACCGTATTATCTTGATCAAATAATATTGGGGCTTGGAGTGTTAATAATGAAGAAACTTTGTTACAATATCATTGTTCTTATGTTAATTATGCTATACATATGTTGTGTTCAATGTTATTGTTAATCTTAGATATAGTTCTTAATAAACTGAGCTTAAACGATCCTATCACAACCCATATGGAATACTTGGGACATGTAATTTCAGCTGAAGGAGTGTCCACTAAAACTAATAAAATCAAAGCAATGCAGGCTGGGCCTATACCAAGCAATCTTAAGCAGCTTAGAGGATTCTTGGGTCTAACTGGTTATTATAGAAGGTTCATTAAAGGTTTTGCTAGCTTGAGTAGACCATTGACACAATTGTTAAAGAAAAATGCATTCAAGTGGAGTCCAGAGGCACAAGACACTTTTGAAGAGCTTAAAAAGGCCATGATAGAAGCTTTAGTATTGGGATTACCAGATTTCAATGAACCTTTCATAATTGAAACAGATGCTTTAGGAGTTGGATTAGGAGCAAATCTACAGCAAAAAGGCCACCCAATTACTTACTTAAGTAAAACTCTTTCACCTAAACACCAAGCATTGTCCACCTATGAGAAATAGTTTTTAGTTGTTTTAATAGCCTTAGAATAGGCTATCTGTTAGATAGGAATTTCATAATCAAAATAGATCACTTTAGCTTAAAGTATCTATTGGATCAAAGAATAACAACACCTACCCAGATGAAATGGTTGCCTAAATTGATAGGATATGACTATGAGGTGATATATAAAAAGAGGTTAAAGAATGGTGCAGTTGATGCCTTGTCTAGGTTGGGAAATGCAAGTGAGTTACTAAGCATGTTTGTATCTTCCATCACTATTGACTTGATGCAAAGAGTGAAAGACACTTGGGGGCGACAGATACTGTAGTACTTGACATTATCACAACTTTACAAGCAGGACAACCTGCAAAGAAACACTACTCCTAGGCAAAAGGTACATTATTAAGGAAGGGTATGATTGTGGTTGGACAAGATGTCAATTTAAGGATAGAACTGCCATAATATTTCCATGAGAGTACTATTGGTGGTCATTCTGGAGTAAAGGTAACCTCTCATAAGCTGTGTTCTTTGTTTTATTAGAAAGGCATGAGAAAACAAGTTAAGAAGTTTATAAGGGAGTGTTTGGTTTGTCATAAATGTAAACCAGATCTGAGTGCTTATCCTAGATTGTTACAACCTTTACCTATTCCTAAGACTATTTAGTCCTAAATCTCTATGGATTTCATAGAGGGTCTACCAAAGTCACAAGGCAAGGATGTTATTATGGTAGTAGTGGACATGCTTAGTAAATATGCCCATTTCATTGGACTGTCACACCCTTTTACTACAACAAACATAGCTTAAGTGTTCTTGGATTCAATATACAAGTTACATGGGCTTCCTAAATCTATTGTCTTAGATAGGGACAAGGTCTTTATAAGTGCTTTTTGGAAGGAACTCATTAAGGTGTTGAAGGTCAAGCTGCTTATGTCCACAGCTTACCATCCATAAACAGATGGCCAAACTAAAGTGGTTAATAGGTGTTTAGAGGGGTACTTAAGGTGTATGACTGGTGAACACCCTAAGGAATGGAGCAAATGGCTACCATATGCAGAATTGTGGTATAATACCAACTTCCATACCTCTATCAACACCACTCCTTTTAAAGTAGTTTATGGACAAACCCCTCCCATTCATGTTCCTTACATAGGAGGGCTAAGTAAGGTGGATGCGGTAGATAGGTCTATGTTGGCTAAAGATAATGTTATTAAGATGTTAAAGTTTCACTTGCAAAGATCACTAAATAGAATGAAACAATAGGCAGACAAGTCTAGAACTAAAGACAATTTAAAGTAGGTGACATGGTGTTTTTGAAACTGCAACCTCATAGGCAAGTAACCATCATACAAGGAAAGCAGCATAAGTTCTCTCAGAACTTTTATGGACCATTTGAAATCATTGCTAAGGTGAGACAAGTTGCTTATAAGTTGAAACTGCCTGCACAAGCTCAAATACATGATGTTTTTCACATTTCTCAATTGAAGAAGTATAGAGGTCCTCTAATGCCTATAGATTCTGTAATGCTACCACAATGTGATAAGGAAGGGACTTTACTCAAGCAACCCCTCAAGCTGTTAGACAGAAGGATAGCCAAGAAACGAAATCGAGCTGTGGTGTATGAATTGGTCAGTGGTCAAATGGTACAACTGAAGATGCTAGCTGGGAAGATTTAGAGAAGTTGGTTAAAGATTTTCCCGCTTTTGATATGAGTTCTTGAGGACAAGAACTCTTTTAAGGGGAGTGGATTGATAAGAACTGGATTAGAGAGTGTTTGTGTGACACGTGAGGTACACGGGTTGGGTTTGAATCCTGACACGTGAGGTGCATGTGTCCTTTCACACAAATACTCCTAACTGATTTTCCCGCCAAGAACTCCTTTTAAATATTTGTTATTGATCATTTTAATTTTCAGCATTTTTAATTGTAAACATTTCCTTTCTTATTTCCAACTGTAATTGTTTGTTGCATTCAATTATAAATCATTTAATAGAAATCACAATTTTGGTTCTGATTCTTCCTTCGATGAACCCTAACTAATTTGTGGAAATTTCAAGTCAAATCCTAATTATCCATCATATAAACTATTTTGGAACTTATCACGAATATCTTTTTGTTCTTATGTTCATATCGTTGTAATTACTACCGTTAGTTCTGAAAAAACTATTCTGCCCTCGATTATGTTCATGAAAATATTGGTTATGTTGGCTTCTTGGTACTGCCTTTTTAACTTTAACCCATAAAAAATGTCACACGTGCAGTTCAAAACATTAGCAGAAAATAATATTTATATGTTCTCCATCTCATATTACACATACACAAGTCCATAAATATAGTTGAAAAATTTAAACATCATAGGTGAGTGGAAATTTGGTCCTATATACTTAGGAATGTGTCAATTTTGGTTGTGTTTTTCTCTGAGGGTTCAAACAGTAAATAAAAAGAAAACATTAGCTTGACATAGAACAGGGTAAAGTTGCTACCTCGTATTTCATTTGTATAAAATCTTCATAAAAGTTTTGAAACTATTGCATAACATCTTCGACCGAACCCCATGGACGATGGGTCAGGCTGTCATGCATCACGGTGAACATTTGACCAAACCTATCACCGATGTGACCGAATTTTTAAAATTAGAATTTTTCATTACTTGTTATAAGAGAAAATCACATTATTCATTGTTAATCTTTTGCTTCGCTAAACTGTCTATTGAAGGTAATTGGTTTTCCTTGTCTATTTCATTCAAATGCATATGACTTATATAGATTTACAAAGTAGAGGCTTGAGCCTATCAACAAGAATAATGGATAAGGATTGATACTAATCTTAATTATTACTCATCTTATCACACGGATAAGGATTGATACTAATCATATCATACAGCTAATTATTTGATAAATCATCCAAATATATCAACTAATACGCCTCTGCAGTTGGAGCGGGATGAGGTCGGACGCTCAAACTGGATCGAAATTCTTCAAACAAAGATGAGGGAAGTCCTTTGGTGAAGATATCAGCATACTGGTAGCGAGAAGGTACATGTAGAACTCTAACCTGACCAGTGGTAACCATATCACGGACGAAGTGAATGTTGATCTCAATATGTTTTGTCCGTTTATGTTGAACAAGGTTGGCAGACATATAAACAGCACTAATGTTATCACAGTAGATAAGTGTTGTAGTCAATAAAGGGGAGTGTAGCTCACGAAGAAGATTATGAAGCCAGACAGTCTCTACCACAATGTTGGCAACACCCCGGTATTCAGCTTCAGCACTGGAGCGTGAAAGAGTGTGTTGTCGTTTAGCAGACTAAGATAATAGGTTATCACCCAAAAAGACACAATAACTTGAGGTAGTCATGCGTGTAGATGGACAACCTGCCCAATCAGCATCAGTATAACCAACCAAAGAGGTAGTAGAGGATGCATATAAGTGAAGGCCTAAATCCAAAGTACCCTAAACATATCGCAAGATACGTTTGAGAGCAGCTAAATGTGGCTCTAGCAGATCGTGCATATAAAGGCAAATCTGTTGAACTGCATAAGACAAATCTGGACGTGTAAATGTAAGATACTGAAGCCCTCCGACAAGACTTCGATACATAGTAAGATCCTGAACTGGAACCCCGTCTGGGCCCAGTTTGGACTCCTTATCCACTAGTGTTCGAGAGGGGTTACAATTAACCATGTGAGCACGCTCAAGGAGCTGAAAAGCGTACTTTCGCTGAGATAAAAATAAACATGTAGAGTGACAAACAACAGAGATACCAAGAAAATAATTAAGTGCCCCGAGGTCAGTCATGTCAAACTCACGATGTAAAGAATCAATAAGTTGCTGAAGAAGTGTTGTAGAATAAGCAGTAAGAATAAAATCATCTACATATAAAAGAAGATAAGCAACATGAGATTCCTGTCTATAAATAAATAGAGAAGAATCGCAACGACTGTGATAAAATCCGGCTCATGTGGCATACCTGCAAAACGCTAAAACCAAGCACGAGGTGCTTGTTTCAGTCCATATAAAGATCTCAGCAAATGACAAACATGGTTAGGGAACCTGGCATCAACAAAATTGGGTGGCTGATGCATGTAGACAGTCTTAGATAAATCACCATTAAAAAAAGTATTCTTAACATCAAGTTAGTAAATTGGTCACTTACGAGACACAACAAGGCTAAGAACCGTGCGAATAGTCGCTGGTTTAACAACTGGGCTAAATGTCTCATCAAAATCAACACCAAGTTGCTGACTACTACTGTTAGCAACCAAACAAGCCTTATAATGGCTCAAAGTCCCGTCAGCATGAAACTTATGCTTAAATAACCACATAGAGAGAACCATATTAACACCTGCGGGCCTTGGTATAAGTAACCAAGTGCCATTTTTAATCAATGCATTATACTCATCGTACATAGCATTATGCCACTAGGGATCTTTTAAGGCGTCAGACTGATTTTTAGGAATAGGAGATATCAAGAAAGTATTTAGAGACAAGCGATCGATAGGTTTGACAATGCCTGATTACGATCATGTGATCATGGGATGAGTTCGGGGTGGTTTATTAACTAGGTCGGTATTGCTTTGTGGATTTGGTCAATCGAATATGGATGGTGGTAGCGGACTATTTTGGGTTTGGGTTTGGGTGTTGTGTGGTTCGTGACTAGTGGGCTGATTGGTGGGGAAAGTTGGGCCTGATGAATTTGGGCCAGGTGAGTAGGACTTTGATTTGGATCGGTATGTGGTAGAGCAGTTGGGCTGCTTATTTGGTGTGGGATGTTTATGAAAGAATGCAAATCCGTTATAATTACGAACTCTGGTGCAATTCCCTTATAATTACGAATACAACTTCGAGGTCATGAGCTTAGTGCAATAATACAAAGTGTTGGACATGATGAATGTGTTTCTCTTGTCTACCTTACCTATTTTGGACTTCGGAATACGTACTTAGTCCACCATTTACTTCGATCTTGTGGTCACATTTAAATACTTCTGATTTACTGAATCACTACTATGGATTTTCGGAAATAACACTTTTAAAAATGTTGTAAACGCTACTTTTCTTCAGAAAATATTCTTACATTATGTCAATATTGTTTTTTTTTACTTAAACCTATGAATTCACCAACATTATTGTTGACGTTTTAGCATGTATTTTCAGGTTACTATTTTGCTAGTGGAGCATTGGGAGCATTCGAGTCGCGCGGATATATATTTTTAAAGGCTTAATAACATGTATACCATATCGACAAACGTTTTGGAACATGTTTAACCTATACATGATCAAATGAAACCTGTTCATACTCTGATATTTTTTTATTAAATAGAATATGAACCCTATTATTTAAAACGTCCATTATAAGGCCGTTTTCCGTTGACTTTGTTTGTGTGCCCTGAAGTAGCAACCCCAATGTTTAGCCATTCCCGCGCGTTTGATCCTGATTTTTGGGGGTGTTACAGATGGTATCGAGAGCTTAAGTCATAGAAACTAGGAGTCGGTATTTCAAGAACCAAGACTATGACCATGATTTTTCCAAAATTTTAGAGTCTTTCCTTGTTTTATCTATATCCGCGCGCCGCTTGCTCCCAGTAACTTATATGCCTCTTTGCATCCCTACTACTATTACATGTATAATGAGTATTTAATACTAGACTATGATTTCGTTATCTTACGTCTATCATATGACGTCCTTACTATGTACCTTATATTGGTCTGTTATATAAATATTGATCACTTTGGTTTACGTGACTTCCGATTTCCACTTTACTTCTTGAGCGTATGATGCTGGTATTATATATGGATACCTATACGCTTTACTAACCATGACTCGATGTCAACCTACAAACCATTTTTGTCCCACCGCTATTAGCTACTTCACGTTACTATATTGACTATTCATTCGTTATAAAACTATTGAAGTTACATTTCATACATCTTACTATTTTGACGAAAATGAGCATTGCATCGTTGGCCCTCAAATATACATAGCCTAGTCACCTATGTATATTTGGTGCATAGACTGACTATCTATGCATTCAGGAAAAACCATGCCCATGCTGAGAGTAGTCACATTAAAACCTACACCTCTTTATCAACACAAATCCGGAAGAAATTTCCACATCTCTTCTCTGAACCCGTACCTTCTTCAGGTGTTGCAACCTGAACCTTGAGGACAAGGCTCATTTAAAACGATGTCATCTATTTTACTAATTATTTATTTTTCTTTCTCGTACGCGTTTACTTTTATTTTTAATAGTTAAGTTAAATCGCGTAAGTTAAAAATTATCGTTTAGCGTAAACGGACACCAAACAAATAAATGTTTACATCAAGCAAGTGTTAAGTAATTATTTTGAGTATAATTATTAACTTTGTTTATTTTATTTTTATCGGATACGTAAAGTGTATACGTTTCGCGATAAATTGCGTTTAGGCACTCCCGGAACCAGCAAAACTTTTCTACGCTTCAACAAATACCCATTTTTATACCCAATACATAAAAGTTACAAAAAAAATATATTTCTAGTCATTCTTCCTTAATTCCATGGGATAACCTCCATCTAGGGGAACATAAGAACACAAATATTAACTAGAGCATGTACATACATACCTCATTAAACCTAGCCATGCCTTGTTCCCTTTGACCAATTTGGTCTTCCCCATTTTACTCATCTATGTCTTGGACTTTCTAGTCAAAGTTTGAACAAGTAAATATCTACATACCCTCCTATATATATTTCATACAAGCATAAGAGTTTACTTACACTTTTACTTAACAAAATTTCACATTTTCTCTCTTCCTTTCTCTCAAAACCCACGGCTCAACCCTCCCCCTCTAAACTATCCATACAAAATTTATATAACCTATTTACATACACTCTCATATCATATCTAAGATACCTCAAAGTATTTTGAAGCCTTGATTAATTATTTACAAGTGTTGAAGCAAGAAATCAAGATTTAGGTTTTTATTTGGAAACAAGGGTTTAGCATTTATTTGTCATCATCCTACATCATCTCATTAAGGTTATCTTAAGCCCTTAACTTTTCATTTATATGATTATATGAATATGTGATGTTTATATAGTGAAATCACCATTAGGATATGTTTAACTTGTAAACATGGATTTTTCTTGGAAATATAGTTTTATGAGCTTTTAGTCATGATATATGAACACAAAAATAAAGTCATAATGGAAGTAAAAGACTTGTACACTTTTGGTAAAGTTATAAAGTGTAAAATATAAAAACAAGGTTAAAAATAGACTTAATAAAGTCACCCAAACTTTCTGTCCCAAAAGTGTATAAAAACATACTTAATTTATATTTTTATAAGATAATACATTTCACGACGATTCCGAAAAGGTAAGAAACTTGTCAAACGGATTAATAACGAAAAAGTTACGTTAAAAACGAGTTATACGTTAATTAAACGGAGTTTATAAAATAACTTTTATAAAACTTATATCAAACAGCTAGTTTGATATTTTTAACAAATAATACATATTTTTAGGATTCCAAAATGATAAGAATCGTAATTTTTCAATTAATAACGAACGAGTTATGAATTTCGCGAGTTTACGACAATTAATACTTTTATAAAACTATTTTTATAAAAGTTACTGTTCATGACAGAAAGTTATATTTTTGTAAACCTTATAAATTGATAGGATTTTCAATAACGAGAACGTCCTCGAAAGAATCGTTAAAAACGGAGCTATAACGAATAAAATACGACATTTACGGGTTTTACGACGACGAATACGATTTAAATAAAAGTCACGTCTGATGTGAACAGTAAAAGTTACTGTTCACCAGAGGGTCAAAATATCGAAAATGTCAAATTATGATAACTCGTCCTAATACGAAAAGATGGGCATAAGAAACGTCAAAATCGGGCTTAAAACGCAAAAGTTACGCTAGTTTTACTAAAACGATAATTATAAACGTTTTTACTTATTAAACGTAATTTTACCAAAACCATTAGTTGGTGATTGAACTATATAGAATTATATGTGGTTATCAAGTACTATATTACTAGGGAGTTTCATAATGAGGCCTCTTCGGATGGCGTATCGACGAGTTGTTGGATTTACGATTTAAAGTGTCCTAACTCCTCGAACGTCATGTCATGACCTCTTAGATTATGATAGCCCGAACGATAGTACGATGTAACAACTATAAGATTATATTCAAGTACTCGGTACTTATACGACCTATATTGGATTAGGTTGCCTTCGGATTCCTTCGTGACGCATTTTTCTATTGTGAATACTTGTTGATTTCCATTCACTCGAGGTGAGTTCATAGTCTCGCATTTCAATCTTTTTAATGTTTTATAAACCCGCGAGGGGAATACATGCTCTTTTACAAACTCATATATTTTACTACAGTACAATTACCTTTCAATACTTTGTGAGTTCATAGCCCCTTTTTACCACTTAATTGTTTTACAAACTCTACGGGGTGAATTACATTGCTTGTTTTACTTTGGACACAAGTGTTTTCAAAATTGTATGCTATCCAGATTATTGCATGAATGCTATTGCCTAAGAGCCACAATTACTGGTGCAAATCCATTATAATTACGATTACTGGTGCAAATACGATTACTGGTGCAAATCCATTATAATTACGATTACTGGTGCAAATACGATTACTGGTGCAAATCCATTATAATTACGAACTCTGGTGCAATTCCCTTATAATTACGAATACAGCTTCGAGGTCATGAGCTTAGTGCAATAATACAAGTGTTGGACATGATGAATGTGTTTCTCTTGTCTACCTTACCTATTTTGGACTTCGGAATACGTACTTAGTCCACCATTTACTTCGATCTTGTGGTCCACTTTTAAATACTTCTTGATTTACTGAATCACTACTTGGATTTCGGAAATAACACTTTTAAATGTTGTAACGCTACTTTTCTTCTGAAATATTTCTTAAATTATTTCAATACTGCTTTTTACTTAAACCTATGAATTCACCAACATTATTGTTGACGTTTTAGCATGTATTTTCAGGTTACTATTTTGCTAGTGGAGCATTGGGAGCATTCGAGTCGCGCGGATATATATTTTTGAAGGCTTAATAACTTGTATACCATTCGACAAACGTTTTGACAATGTTTTCTAATACATTATAAATGAAACCTGTTGCAACTCTGATCTTTTATTAAATAGAATATGACTTTATTTAAAACGTCCATTTTAAGGTCGTTTTCCGTGACTTGTGTTTTGTGCCCTGAAGTAGCACCCCAATGTTACCATTCCGCTGCTACCTGATTTTTGGGGGTGTTACAAGAAATAATATGGGACGCTTATAAGATAAAAAAGCTCACAACTCCCACTAGATCAAACAACATTACAAGTATGTCATCTTAGAAATAAACTGCATTGCTCCCACTAGATCAGACAAACATTACAAGTGTTTCTTTACTAGTGAAAAACAAGTAGCAATTTATTGAATTTCCTTATCTTGAATGTCTACACATTATTGCTAATGTGAGTCGCATGGACTAGTAAGCATATACTTAGACATCCAAGGGATTTTGTCAAATTCTGCTATATAGATAATGGACTAGCCATCTATGTTTTTATTTTAACTTGAAAAATTGGCATGTAATTCCTCCTTAATAGGCATACCACCCACAAGGGTGTAGTGCCTTTATTGTGTTAAAGTAAACAACTAGGGGAATCATGCTAGTTTTTCCTTTACTAATTTTGCAGTAATATTTATGTTTATAATGTGTTTTGATGGTATCAAGATGTTTATCAGTTTGGTAGCTATGGAAACATGTTCTTTAGTTATAAAAATATCTTATTTGCTTCAAAGAGTTCAAAACCGAATAGGGTTAATGAAGCCTATTTGTAAGAATAATATTCACAACCATACTTAATCGTTTGACTTATAGTAGACAAAACAATTTCATGAGTAAATTCGCATATGAGTTTGATTAGAATTTAGGATAATTCAGTTGTTCCTATTTGATGCGGTTGTCGTTAGACTTCAACAAGAAGTTTTACAACTCCCTAGGCAGAGTACCTAATCGTTGTAGCGTAGTATAGGCAAGACTCGGGGCTTGTTATCGTTCTCTAGGGTAATAGGTTAGTAAGGCTCGATCGGGGCTTAGCCGAGATCTACAGGATTGAAAGGAGATTATTTTTATATTTTTATATTTTATAGAAAGCAGTAATATCAATAGTTTTGAGAGGTTGGTTGATTAACTAATTAATTAAACTAAATATAATCTAAACTACTGGTGATAACTTTATGATAAGATAGTGTATTTACTTAATCATGTATTACTCATTAGATTGCTTCTCCTAATCCTGTTGCCTTGTCACACTTGTGATGATATGTGTAAGTATTTCCTAAGTCATGAACTAATTACACGAACCCGCCTACTATTTAATATTCTATTAAGGCAACGCACAAGTAAGGTAGTATGAAGATTATTACAAGGCCCCTAAGAGTATATTAAATGCAATTGAAATATCTTAAGAGGGATCAACCATATTGGGGGTAAGGTAGTATGAAGACTGTTACCAGATGGTATCCTTTCTACACTTCTCGCGTTTCTCTAGACGTCTATGCCAATTTAATATCTTATGGCTAGTTTACTAAAGCCTAACGTGCACATTCATTACAAGAAGCAATAGTAAAAGGATCTACAATCCAACTTCCATGCAATCATAAGTAAATACAAGGGAGGGTTTAGCCTAACATGTTATAAAGGAAGCAAGAACATAGATCAATCAAACAACACATAGACATATTGAATGATTAAAGATAAATAAATCTTACTTTATTAAAAAATGGATTAAGGTCAGTTACAATAGGGTTTTTAAGCCCTAAAGACGGCCTAAAAGCTGACAAAATACTTAGGGTTTGGCTCCCCAAAAGTTATATAAAGTTACACACCTAAAACCCTAAAATTTGGTTTTGTATATATAGAGAAATCGCCCCGATGGCGTCCAGTTGTAGTCGCAACGCTGTCACAAGATGGAATCTTCTAGGTCTGATTTAAGTCGGTTACGTCGTGACGTTGTCGTCATTTTTTATAGATCACGACGGCGTCGCTTTATGCCTGCGACGCCGTCTCCACGCGATGTATGCACAATACTTCAAGAGATTTGGTGTAGGTCCGTAGTCTTGTCCGTTTCTTCTCTAAATGAGCCCAAGTTACGTGTATTTTCTCCAAATGTTATCCAAGTGCTAAAAACCTAAAAACAAATGATTAAGCACATAATCTAGGCATATTTGCATGATTTAAGGGGTTAAATGACCCTGAAATAGTGTATAAAATGACACCTCATCAAATACCCATACACTTGGGATTTGCTTGTCCTCAAGCAAATGGGATTTTCTACCTAGGCAATAGCAATATTAGGGTCATTTAACCTGCTCTTTAAAAGCATTTTACAACACAACCTTCTAGACCTCGTAATTAAAAGCACGGAAAGCATATACTAACACCTCACATAAGTGTTTGGGATTCTCTCTTTCACTCGGGTGTATAATAAATTATAACAACTATGGGAAACAGAAAATTAAACACTCATTACCTG
>BQNB010031497.1:41412-52800 GCA_026074375.1 Tanacetum coccineum | reverse complement strand
ACTCGCATATTCAGCATCAGAGTCAACAACGTAGTTGTGTTGTACATCGTTTTGCATCTCATGTACTTCATGATACTCATCCATATGATCTACAAAGGTATAAATGACTAGCTACCTCTTCCAAAGTTGGAAGAGGTATTTATAGTTCTTACAAATACAGGGTATTAGTACCCGGTTCAAAACCGATATTCATACGATTAACTATTAAACTACGAGCTATAATAAACAGTAAAATACACGGGGTGACCGAGTCTTTTTCTAATATCTAACACATAGGGCTGTACAATTTACATAAGGCTGGGATTGCAGCGGGTCAGTTCAAAATCAAATTTATTTCCATTGCAGTAGCTTTATGAGTTGCTCAATTTACCACTTTTAATTCTTTTTGAGTATATTTTAAATTTCAGTTATATAAAAGGCCTTTATATTGCAGTTACCATGATGTCCTCGCATTATTTAAAGCAACCTCTTTCTAAAAGCCTGCCATATTTATTTAGTGACAACTTTATTGATGTTGAGTAGTTTTTTAGATAAAGACACGAGTCATGTTTGTCTAAGTTTATTTATGACATGGATTAGAGAAATGTTACTGAAAATCTAAAAGGGATGGTGAACTGTCACACTATATAGAAGTCATGCATCTTGGAAATAGAGGTAACACTAAAGCAAGTTTTAAAAGACTACAAAAGCATGTTTAAAAGGCTATAAAGGTATAATTTTTGTCTAAGGAGTGAAATGGATCATAATACTGATTATTTAAGAGGGTGAATTCATCCACCCTTAACACATAAAATCGTATGTTCATTACCAGATGTGTTAGGAAGACACAATACTTAAGGTTTGTTTCTCTTAATGTATATAAATTCTTAAACATCTTGACACAGACTTCGTACCGAGTCTGCGAAGCTTTAATTATAGCATGTTTAGTTCGACCCATTAACCTGTTGATTTTGCCACCTGTATACATAATTTGTGTGGAACCAAACATTTGCTAAAAGAGCGTGTTCACTTTTGCAGGTTTATTTTGCATCAGTTAAGGCGCGTGATGCTATTGTAACATGTGGTGGTTTGTATCGTACAAATATCAAATCGATAACAATTCTCATAGAAATAAGTTATTAAGCACCTAAATAAGCTCTTCTAAACAACCCTTTATTATCTCATTTGTGTTTTTTATTATCTCATATTGACATTATACCTAAAATGGTCACAGAACAATGTTTACACTATAAAAAGTGCACGACCAAACTTAATGAATCAATTACACACAACACTACGCAATCAAGAAGTAGAGTCATCCCGTGTGCATCGCATAGGTCGGTATAACTTTGACCATACCGTCGCCTTTGTAAACTTGTTGCCCACCCTCCCCTTTAATGGCCCACTTTATTTCTCTAGCTTTTATCATTTCATTTTTTTTCTTCTTCTAGGGCTGGTTTCCAAAACCCCCAAATTTAATTTAATCAAAAAAATGGCGGAAGTTGATCTGAGTCCAGGAGCAATATCGATGCTATTAAGCGGTAGATACACAGTAATGTTCAAACCGGTGGTTCAAGTGATACATATGAAGGGTGGTAGCACACGAACTGAAGTGAACAGTAACGGAGTTGAACAGCATGCACGGTATAAACAAATCGTGTTATCTGACGGTTCGGTTTGCACAGACGTTTATATTGATTATGAGATCAATGAGATGATTAGATCAAAGAAGCTGCAGATAGGTTCCATTGTTCAGTTGACTCAGTTTTCATCTAACACCAGCCATTACGGTTTAAGGAAAGTATTATCATTACTCTCTTTTCTTTTAATTAATGCATTCTTTTAAATTTATATAAGCCCATAAGTCTCAAAATAAGCCAGCAAATTTTGGCTTATGAAATATAAGCCGAAATCATATAAGCTCATAAGCCCACATATAAGCCAAAACAAATACCCTCTAAATTAGGATAAATACAAAAAGAAAGATGTACAATCAAATTGGGACGGAGGAAGTAATATTTATATGTGTTCAGGATTTCTGTTGTCCTAACTAAATGATCATAACACACAAATAAGACACAAAGGTTTGAGAAAGAAGAAGAAGAGAGTAGCGGCACAAGAGGTGTAAAAGAGAAGAAAACAAGTCCTAAACCTTACACACACTCAAGCACTCACCACCCTTGTGTAAAAGGGTGGTATTTATACTCTAAACAAGAAGGTTCTAGATACCCTAGGTGTAGGTGTGTTTGGCCGGCCTTAAGTGGGCTTTGTGTTGGGCTTGGAAATGGGCTAGACCCATATCTTATACAATACTAGCTTAAGCCCAAGCACGTAATCCCGTAACTAGTCTATTACTCGTTTACAAGGTTCAATAAATAACAATGACCATCACTACCTAAAACCGTAAGGCTAACAATTGCATATATATTATATGCTTATTGGCTTATTTGTTTGGTGACAAGCTTTTTGATTTATTTAAAACAAATACTAATAAGAGAAGTGCTTAGCGTTTACTCATTCTACACTTTATAATTACAACTACAACTATATTACCAAACGCTTTTAATATACAAACTGCTAACTAGTTTTGCCAAACATAGCCATTGTGTTTTTGAAAAAGAAATAAGCAATCTTGACGTGTTTGGATTGCTAATTGTTTATTTGTTTATTTTTAAAAGATATAAGCGCTTTAACATACGCACATGGTGAGGTGTTTATTTTAAAGTGCAAGGGGTGGAAACGAGCTTAGCCGCTCGTGAAATGCTCGGGATCGTATCGGTAAAAAGCTCGAGTTAAACGAGCTTCACAAGGTCGATCCTAAGTTTGGGCTCATTAATAATCGAGCTCAAGCCCGAGATTTATATAAGATCGATTAGGCTCACGAGCTTAAAAGAGCTTTAGAAATATGCACGTATATATATTGTGTATGCAGATAGCTATGTATAAACGAGTTCAAAATAAATAAACGAGCTCAAGCTTAGTGTTCTTAATGAGCCGTGTTTGATTTCAGCTTTTTCTTCATTTAACGCGTTCTAAGAATTAGTCGAGCCCGAGCTTGCGAAAATTTCACGAGCCGCGCTCGAGCTAAAAAAAAGAGGCTCAAAACGAGCTCGGACTTTAGAATGATAAATTAGCCTAGCTGAAGCTCTGAGTGGCTCGGGCTTGTAGGTATTCTACCCCAAAATAAGTAGATACAGTCCAAAGCAAAAAAATAATCTATCTCAGACTCTTAGAATATTTTACTATAAAAAGGCGATAAGTTTATCCGAACACTTGTTATAATGTGTTTATTGTGCTTAAACTGCTTGAAAAGTTCAATTTTGGAAAAGTTGGTTAGACGTGGCTTTTTGAAAATGCGCAAGTTATTTCATATAAGATTACCGAACCAACCCTTAAACTTTTTTTAACCGGTCTGACTGATGATATTTTGACCAACAAATCCTAACTAGTATCAAACATAAACATTTTATTTTGTCTGCAATATTATCATTGGATGAGTACATGCTGTATTTGTTAAGATTTATAATTTTTGTTTTGTAAAATCACGTTGTTTTAGCAAATTCTTACATGTGTTCCAAAGTTTTGGGGTGCCTTAAGAAGGTGTTTGGGTTTTGCTTATATTTTGTGCTAATAAGCAGCAGTAGATGTAGCAGCTTTAAACAAAGCACTTCATGATATGGTGTTTGAATTCGCGTTCTTCAAAAATCTAAATTTATTTCTTGAGGAGTAGAAAAACGAATGTTAGGGGGTTTTGTATCTGGTTAGGGGCTTTTTTCAGTTGTACATGAGGGTAAAACCATAATTATAATTTCATCTTAAGAAGCAATTTTAAAAACTGTTTCCTTTTTTAACCAAAATAAGCAGAAAAGCAGAAGCGGTTGGATTTTAAAATGTGCTTCTTATTTTATGATAAGCATAAGCAATCCCAAACAGTCTTTTAGCTTATTATTTTATCAAAATGAAATAAGCTAGGTTGAAGAGGACCGGACCGAAATAGGTTCGGTCCGGTCGGGCCGGTTTCTCGGTCCGGTCCGCTGTCCGTTTTTCACCACTATATGAGGACTTTTAAAAACTGTTACCCTTTTTAACCAAAATAAGCAGATAAGCAGGAGCGATTGGATTTTAAAATGTGCTTTTTATTTTATGATAAGCATAAGCAATCCCAAACAGTCTTTTAGCTTATTATTTTATCAAAATGAAATAAGATAGGTTGAATTGGCCTTATGCATATGCATAAGCTATTTCAAATAAGCTTATGCAAACACCCCCTAATGGTAATCTGTGAACTTTTCCTGCCCTGGTCATTCGCATAGTGATGACTGCTTATCTTCCAATTATTTTGTGCAGTTATATATCAGTTGATGACCTAAAGGTGATCCGTTACAATTGTATCATCCTTGGTGATCCAAAACCATTTTCTGGCAACAAGACTCCTTCAGTGAACAGATTTATACCCCCAAAAGTAGAAGAGGAACCTCTTGATCCTGATGTGAATGATGACAGACATCATGCAGATGAACCCACGGCTCCAAGACAAAAGTGCTCTTCTTGTTCTCAAACTCAAAGCAGAAAACGACAACGTCAATCAAGTGATAATAAAGAAGATGGTGAAATTGGTGCCTGCTTTGAAAAGTTGGAGAAACTTGGATGGGGAGAAGGCCCAATGTACGATACTGTAGTTCTGCTTTTTGGTGAAAGTTCCGACTACAGGAAAATTTGGTTGCACTTGAAGCCCAAAAGCTGTGTAAATTGGGTTAAGAATGCTGGAGGTAAGTATGGACTATTGGGTTGAATGAAAAGATAAAAGCATAGTTCCTGCTGGTTTCCTGTGAATCGCTTATGTTTATGTTTCATCTAGAAGTTGAACCACCTCGTAAGTTTTTATGTTAGGAATGTTGCACAGAGGAAGTATGATCCCTGTTTGTGACTCGATGGTATGTTTTTGTATTGTCTAGATGTTGAACCGCGTTGTTAATTGTTCTTTTATCTGTTAGGAATGATGCACGGGCTGCTCTTGAATGTTTTCATGAAGTATGATGTGCAATGAAAAAATTTGGTAGAAAATGATTTCTCTTTTTTATTTCTGTAGTATATGATTTACCTTATTTAGAAAAAAGTATGATTGTGGTGAATATCTAGCTCTTGCTGTAATTATACTAGATAATATGAGTTTCACAGGAAGTCATTAAAGACCATATCCTTCGAGTCAGCTGATTGGACTTTGGAGGAATGACTCTTCTTTATCTATGTTCCGGGATTTTAACCCAAACAAGGTATCGGAAAACTATATCCCATGATAAAGATAAAAAATCATGGACTTCTGTGAAGCTTGATTTGATCACAATTAATCCCCAAATGGTTGTGTTATTACATGTAAAAGACAACGCATGTAGTCTGAAAACATTTATACTTTAAGAAGATCCAACTTGAATGATGATGGAAAAGTATAGAGAAGATGCTAATATGAGTGCTTGCTTTGAGAAGTTACAGAAGTTTGAATGGGGATCATGAGACATTGAGACCCACTGCAATTTTTCTTTTTGGTGAAAATGCTGATTATAGGAAATTTCGGTTGCTTTTGAAGCCGGAAAGTTGTGGGAAATGGGTTAAGAATGCTGGGAATTAAGTTTGGACTATTGGGTTAGTTTTGTTATCTGATGGTTCTTTTAGCTGGGTTGGTTGCATAGCTTATGACATTTTTGTTTCAAACAAGTTGCGCAAAGGTTCGATTGTTCAGTTGACCAAATATCTTCTTATTAGTGATCGACGGGTATGTGTTTCAATTGTTGATATAGAATAATGATTGGTGTTGTGTGCACTTTTACGCCTTGGTCATTCGCATAATGATGTCTGCTTTCCAATTATTTTGTGCAGAGATATTAATTTTAATTTTCGACCTAAATGTGATTCGTAGCAAATGTGATATCATAGGTGATCCGAAACCACTCCCGCACAACGAGGCCCCTTTAATGGAAGAATCTGTAACAACCCCCCCCCCCCCCCCCCCCCCCCACACCACACACACACACACACGCCCACCCACACACACACGCCCACCCCCCAAAACCAGTTTCTGATCATGACCATGCTGATCCTTATATGAATGAAGATGTGATTGATAGCCATCATGGTGAAGAACCACCAGCTTTAAACCAAAACCTATCGGATTCAACACAATAGTGCTCTTCTCATTCTATAACTCAAAGCAACAAAAAGCGAAAACGTCAATCAAGCAATGATCACACCACATTTCATACGAACAAAATCAACATTATGGCTGTAAATCTTACTCCGGGAGCATTAACAGAGATAATGACAGATAAATGTATCTCAAATGATCTGAAACCGGTGGTTTAAGTGACTAATATCTTAAGTGGTCGGATAAGTACTAAAAATGACAAGCAATGTTACAGAAAGGTTGTGTTATATCAAACAAGTTGCAGAAAGGCTCCATTGTTCAATTGACCAACTTTCACTTCACTATGTTTTCTAGTTATGGACTTACGGTACAATCGGGTACGTGTCACTGTTATTTGGGGGGTGGCCAGGGAAGGGTTGGAAATGATGACGGGGATACCTGTCGCGTAAAAAGACTCGCCCTCCCCGGGTAACATGAACAGGGAAACAGAAAAAACATTAAAGCGAATTTTATCATAATATGCTAAAGATGTAAAACAGAAAAAACATTCATGCGAATTTTATCATTGCACATCATACATCATGAGACGAATTTAAGAACAGCCTGTGCATCCTTCCTGTTCCAAGAACATAGCAAGGAGGCTCAACTTCTAGACGAAACAAAAACATAACATCGGTTCACACAATAATATACCTTTTTCTATTAATGAACCCAATAGTTCAAACTTACAGCATTGTTAACCCATCTCCCACAACTTTCCGGCTTCAAATGCAACCAACATTTCCTATAATCAGCACTTTCAACAGAAAGGAAAAAGTTCAGGAACTAATTTGTATTTTCTCTCTAATAGTACAGGGGCCAAAAGTATCATTTCTGTGTTAATTTTGATACGTCAGTTCCTCTGTATAAAGAAGTAAAAGACCCCAAATCATGTATCTTTTCATCATGTGAATATATTGTTGTTGACAAGCAAATTTAAAACCACAATTGGACACCCACAACGCCTGGCCCGTTAAAAAACCCGCTAATCAAGACTCCAAAGAACCAAACTTTTATTAAGCAAATCAAGTTCAGCTTCTATTAGAGTTGGAGTAAGAGCATAAAACACGAGCTGGCTCAACAGTTTCAAGCCTTATGTAAATTGAGAATTTTGTTATAACTTTTATTATTTCTATATGAATTTGATAATCAAATATAATAAATTTGATTGTCAAGATTTTTGTGTTCTCGATCAGGTATGATCAGATTCTATATTAAGAGCCGAGCGATTGATATGCTCATTCTAAAACATGACCCTAATTTCAGTGATAGGTCCACAGAAGCCCCTAATGTTTCAACATTAACTTGGGATGTAGTCTTTCATCAATCAGTTCTGGTGACACAACCCCCAGACATAGATAAGGAAAAGAGCATTCCTCCGAACAGCTAGCTAAAATAACTGATCCCTAATGAGAACCTGTTAAAACAATATACTAGCAAATTTTAAAGCTAGAACCCGGAATTCACTAGAGCCAGACATAATTTAAAGTGTTGACCTTCTACAATGAAACAGTTGCCCCATAGAGTCAACACAATTATGCTTCCAAGCATGTCCTTCAATATTAAGAATCTGTTTTAGCGTATCACCGACATTCTCCCTAGTTATTAAGGAATAAGTATGACAGGGTGATACCAAAAAACAAAACAATAACATCCAAAACAATGTTGTATTCTATGCTTATAAACTCACCCATATACTAGAAAAAGTCAAACTGTTGATGTGAAATTGAAGGAAATTGCATAACATCCAAATGACACAAACATAACCCCTATACCTTTTTCTTTTCATCAATCCAATAATCCAAACATACTTCCAGCACTCTTAACCCAATTCCCACAACTCTCGGGCTTCAAGTGCAACCAAAGTTTCCTATAATCGGCACTTTGACCAAATAACAAAAGTGCGATGTCGTACATTGGGTCTTGTGCTGCCCATCCAATTTTGTCCAGCTTTTCAATGCAAGCGCCCATATCATCTTCTTTACTTTTCTCCATCATCATTCTCGTCAATTTAGAAACATCTTCTTCAAGTATCTCCAACTTTTTAAAGCAAGCACCAACATCATCTTGTTTATTTTTATCCATCATTGTTTTTGCCATTTTCGAAACATATTCTTCAAGTCTCTCCAACTTTTTAAACCCCACAACAAATTGTTTGTTTTTCTCCATCATGATTCTCGTCATTTTCGAAACACCTTCTTCAAGTGTCGCCAACTTTTTATAGCACGGACCAAGGCCATCTTCTATAGTTTTCTCCAAAGTCATTTTCATAACATCAGAGATATCTTTTCCAAATCCTGAGATGTCATCATCGCTTGATTGAAGTTTTCGTTTTTTGTTTTGAGTTGGAGAACGAGAAGAGCACTTTTGTGTTGAGGTTGGGGGTTCTTCGACATCATCAATATCTTCATTCAGAAGAGAATCAACATGATCCTGTTTTTGTTTTGACGTTGGGGATTCTTCAACATGATGTGAATTAGCACGATCCTCGTCTAAAGGGGTCTCATCATCAAGGAGTAGGTTCGGATCACCAATGATGCCACATTTGGTATGAATCACAGTTAGGTCGAAACATAGAAAACCCCTGCACAAAATGAGTGGAATATAAGCAGACCACGCAACACGAAAAATTAACATATCAAAAAAGCAAGTTAATAGAAAATGGTTACCTTTTACTAAGAATTTCACCCTTACTAGTAGTAAAAGGCTTGGCCAACTGAAACATAGTCAATTGAAATTTGGTCAACTGAAGAATGGAACCTTTCTGCAACTTGTTTGATATAAAAATCTCTTCAGCAATGCCACCAATCTGGAAAAAAGAACCATCTGATAACCCAACCCAGTACCATTGCTTGTTATGCATAGTATGTACTCGACTACTATTGATATAAATCACTTGAAGCACCGGTTTCATGTCATTCTCTGTACATTTACCGGTCATTATCTTCGATAGTGCTCCCGAAGTCAGATTTACAGCCATTGTTTTGTGATTTGTGGCCATTTAATTTGGGGCTTTAAGCCCTAGTAGAATGAAATGAAATTCAAAAGTGGGTGGGGGAAATAAAAACAGAGACTTGTTAATTTTAGCTACCTAATGTATATAGACTTGTTACAATACACCCTTTTATTTATCTTTTCAGTAAATCACACGTTTGGGCCTTGAAGTCGTATCAAAGTTTCATGTTTAGTCCTTTTTTGAAAGAATCGCGGCAAAGATTTCTTAGAGCTCAAGGTGTCAATGGTGTTATAACATCGTGTGATGGCCATTTTTTATGTCACCTCGGCTTTTCCCCTTATAACTTAACAAAAAAACACATTTCTTCTATCACTAAAGTTATAAGACGCCCCATTGCTCAAACATAACACAATAAAACACATATACAACACACACACACAAACAAATAACATCGATTTGTGTTTTCAACGCCAAGAACTATAACTCAATGGGGGTGTGGGGATGGTGCCATAGGATAACACAAGCTCTATGGCTTATGCATACCGAGTTCTCTTAGCATATTCATTTCATAACGTGAGTTGTCCCTAATACCACAAGCATTATATTTATGACAAGGTTACCTCTCAATTTATATACAAACACTAGGGGTGTTCACGGGGCGGTTCGGTTCGGTTAGTTGGACGATTTGAACTATCCGTTACGGGGCGGGTAATTTATTTTACTACCCGTAACTGAACCGTACTAGGCGGGTAACCAGACTTACGGCTACCCGGAATGAGCGGTTACCCGCGGTTCAGTTCTCGGTTAACCATTGTAGACGTTTTATCGAGTTTAACTCCATGAACAATAAGCTCATCCAGTTAGTAAAATGTCAATTTGATATATAAATTCGAGTCATATTAAAGTTATTTTGTCACAATAATTGCATTCAAATTAACATACATAACAAATTAACAAAAAAATCAGTATTCAACGTTTAAAGGCTACGATCACGTTAACTAATTTTTAAACATCTATGTTTAGTGATGTTTACACTAGAAGAAAAAAAGGTTATACAACAAAACTAGTGCAATAATATAATCAAGAATTGTACAATTATTTAACCATTTAGTTAAAAATATACATATATATTATACACGGTTCGGTTCAGCTAACCGCGGATATCTAAAAATTAAAACCAAAACCGAACCGCGATAAGCGTGTTTTTTTGGTTTAGGTTTTTTCCGGTTTCTGTTATTTGGGTTTCGAGTTGAGTGGTTCGGCTCGATTTGTTGGTTTCTCCGGTTTTTTGAACACCCCTAACAAACACCCTTTAAACTTATCTCTTTACTACATCAAAATCCAAACACATTTTTTCTCTAAACTCTTTGTAATCATACTATAACACATACAAATAAACCATAATCCATCATCTTCATTTATGGAAACATCTTCGTCCAATCAACACTCACCTTCATTGCTCATAACCACACGTAACAATAAAACTATTTGTTTGTTTTTTTGGGAAGGGGTTTTTGGAATATTTGAATGTTTATTTGCATCATGTTGTTATATTATTTGTTGGTGGATTATTAAGAGTAAAGATGCGTTTTAGTGTTTGTAAATGACGAAGATTAAGAGTTTTTTGTTTATTTGTGTGTGTTGGTTTATATATACATAAATATTGTTGCATACACAAATTAACGCTACTATACACTATCATCGCTATGCGCGATTAATCGTATAGTTTATATTAAATACTTAAAAACTTATAAGGAAAGTAATTTTTACACTTAAAACATAATCCATTCATATATTTTGCATCAAGTATTACATAACACAAACAAACAAATTTAAAGTCAAAGTTGAAAAAAAGACTTAAAAAAGTCAAAGTGAACACTTAATATGGGACGGAGGGAGTATACCTTTTATGAGTGTGTTAGGGAAGTAACTTGTGTGACCTAAGAATTTAAACTTTAAAATAAGCATGATCATAAAATAAGTTTTATATATCACAAAAGTATTAAAAGCTTATATGAAAATTGTTATAAGCTCAAACTAATGAAAACAATCTTTTTTAAACAAGCAGAGCTTTTAATTTGTCAAAATACTTGATAGTATTTCATATTTATGATTAACACACAAAAATTTATATATGAACTTAATGTCATGATTTTCATGTCATTTTACAATAATAAAATTAAGCTTAACATATTATTAAACACCTTTGCGAAAAAAATACACTTATAATCTAGGAGGTGTATGTTTAAGTTTATATGTGGGCTTATGAGCTTAT